>HE671252.1:0-19841 GCA_000313835.2 Heliconius melpomene melpomene
CTTATACAAGCGCGTCATGAGCAGTCATCGGTGGTTCAGTGGTAGAATGCTCGCCTGCCACGCGGGCGGCCCGGGTTTGATTCCCGGCCAATGCATTCTATTTAATTTTCCTCACAGGCAGCCACGTAGTGCTTGCTTTTCATCAGGGACAGAATACCCTCTTAAGCATTAACCACAAGCTCGAAAAAAAACCCGCCTGCCTCTATAGCAACGAAGATTTAGATGCGTTTGCACGTATTGGATAATCGGAGTTGAATGTATTATTTCAGCGCGTATATATTTGGTTTCATATTTTTGTAGTAGTTATTAGTAGGTAGGTTTTTGTTTATAATTTCTTCCGTTTAAAAATAGTCATTTAACTATCTAAAAATAGTCATTTAAATAAATTTAAATAAGTACTTGAAAAGATTAGTAGCACAGATTTAATATTACGGTACCTACTAAAAAATCCTTGCCGAGTAAAACAATTAGAAAATCCTTATTGAAACTACGAAAATGCGGGTTGCATTAGAGTTTAATTAATTTTCACATTATCTTAAGTGCTTTGCAAGCGTACATTATATGAATAATCCAGTAGTAAAAGCGGGCGAAGCCGCAAGGGGGTCGCTAGTTTTATAATATAAGATAAGATATGTCTCCATTTGTAGCTGAAAATGCCTCTAATTTATGTCCTGACAAAGCCTGCCATCATGTGGACTTCAAGGGCTTAACGTAAAAATATAAAAATATAATAAATGGATTAACATCCTTCATTATTATTTATTACTAGCGGACGCGCGCAGCTTCGCTTGCCTATTTAAGGGTGAATTCTAATAACCCATGAAACATGTGTTCAATGAAATATTTTTAAGTCTAAATTTCAAAAATCGGTGGCGATTTAAAGATTTTTCCATACAAACTTTTAACCCCTTATTTGCACCCTTAGGGGGAGAATTCTAGAAAACGATGAAACACGTGTTCAAATAAATACTTTTAAAAATCTAAATTTCAAATTTTATAAAAATCGGTGCCGATTTTTTTTTTTTCCATACAAACTTTGAACCCCTATTTCCTTTTATATATATAGACTAGCGACCCCCTTGCGGCTTCGCCCGCTTTTACTACTGGATTATTCATATAATGTATGTTAGCAAAGCACTTAAGATAATGTGAAAATTAATTAAACTCTAATGCAACCCGCATTTTCGTAGTTTCAATAAGGATTTTCCAATTGTTTTACACAGTAAGGATTTTTTAGTAGGTACCGTAATTTTAAATCTGTGCTACTAATCTTTTCAAGTACTTATTAAAATATTTTTAAATGACTATTTTTAGATAGTTAAATGACTATTTTTAAACGGAAGAAATTATAAACAAAAGCCTAACTACTAATAACTACTACAAAAAATATGAACCAAATATATCGCGCTAAAGTAATTCATTCAACTCCAATTCAAATCCAATACGTGCAAACGCATCTAAATCTTCGTTGCTATGACTCTATAGCGGGCGGGTTTTTTTTTCGAGCTTGTGGTTAATGCTGAAGAGGGTATTCTGTCCCTAATGAAAAGCAAGCACTACGTGGCTGCCTGTGAGGAAAATTAAATAGAATGCATTGGCAAGGAATCGAACCTGAGCCGCCCGCGTGGCAGGCGAGCATTCTACCACTGAACCACCGATGACTGCTCATGACGCGCTTGTACAGGGTGAGTCATATTGAACTTTCCGATTTCAATAAGGTGTGTATTAAAAACAAAGCGACATGCAGTAAAAATTATTTTATTGTTTGAAAGCACATAACATGCAGTTTTAATTTAGTTGGTTTTAAAAATGATATCCTGTAAATGTCTACCTCCATTGACCACACACTGCTGAAGCCTTTCCCGGAAGTTGTCCATTACTCGTTGAGTCATATTCAGCGGAATAGCATTGATTTCTTCCGTGATTGCAGCCTTCAGTTCATCGATGGTTCGGGGACGATGCGTGTACACCTTTTCCTTCAGGTAACCCCAGAGAAAGAAATCGCAGGGGGTTAAATCAGGTGATCTCGGCGGCCACTCAACGTCACCTCGCAAAGAAATGAGATGACCGGGAAACATTTGTCGCAGGATTTCCATTGAACGCCTGGATGTATGGGCTGTAGCACCATCTTGTTGGAACCAGATGTTATCGTTGTCATGATTCTGCGTTAATTCCTCCAATTTCGGTTTCAGAAAAGTTTCAAGCATGTCGCAATACCGAGCAGAGGTAACTGTGACGACTTGACCATCTTCTTCAAAAAAATAGGGACCCCACACACCAAACTCTGCAATAGCGCACCACACTGTCACTCGAGGGCTGTGAAGTGGTCGTTCGTGGTCGTGGTTCGTGGTTCGTTGGTCCAGTGGGAATGGGATCACGTCGACCAATAGCAAAATGTAAACGGAACGCACGCTGTGTTGTGATCACGGAGCCGCCATTTTTAATAAACTCTTCAACTACGAACGCACGATGTTGTCCCGACCAAGCCATTGCTCACACTAAAACTGCATGTCATGGCGCGTCTAATGACACCATCCCCACCCTTCTACTCCTTCCCTTCTTCGTGCAACGTCCTTCCAAAACCGGAAAGTTCAATATGACTCACCCTCGCGCGCGTCACAGGCAGCCTCGTCGCGGGGCGCGTTTCGCAGCAAGGATGTTTTGATATTGTAACAACTTCTAAAGTACTTATTAAAATGAAAAAACAGTAAATGACAGTTTTGATCTACATTAAATGGCCAACGTAACTAATATACTTATTTATATGCTGAGAGTAAGGGATGAGTAAAACTTGAGTCGGCACAGCTGATGTGTCAACGGCGGGATGTGTCAACAATTAAATGCGTTTTTCTCTAATACTATTCGCAATTTCGAAATAGTGTAAACAGCAAATTTTATCTTCGTTGAACGTAGAAAATTAATAAAGTATTTTAAAGGATAAGGATTAATACCATTATGGAAAAATATCCCTCACAATAAAAAATATGTTGAAATTACAATTTTTAGACAGAAATATGATCACTACACGTTATTCTTAAAAGATAAAAATATGCTATCGCGGACTTTTTTGTAGATCTTATTAAGAGGAACAATACTTCAGTACTTTACTTTTTTCGAAAGTGGCTCAACGGGTAGGACTTTAGACACATTTATCGTTTTTATGTTAATTTACATAAGAATGTACAAATAATAAACTATATATAAACCTTCTCTGAGAAATACTCGACCTAATGGTGAAAACCGCATAAGAATCCGTTGGGTGGTTTAGAAGAAGAAGAGTTAGAAAGTTCAGACAGACACGAAAAGCGACTTTGTTTTATAAGATATAGGATAGGACTTGTCCTTACTGACTGAGGTAAGACGCACGCACAGCCGTAACCGCTGTTGGTAGAAACGTTAAATTTGAACAAAAGTTTACTTTCGTAATCTGGAC
Organism: Heliconius melpomene melpomene; assembly: GCA_000313835.2. Classification (NCBI taxonomy): domain Eukaryota; kingdom Metazoa; phylum Arthropoda; class Insecta; order Lepidoptera; family Nymphalidae; genus Heliconius; species Heliconius melpomene. The sequence continues at coordinate 3,434 of HE671252.1, forward strand.
ATCCACTCAGAAGGAATTTTGAAAAATTTTAAGGTGAAATGGGGGTTGAAAGTTTGTATGGTAAATAAATTGAATCGGCACCTATTTTTATAAAATTTGAAATTTAGATTTTTAAAAGTATTTAATTGAGTACGTGTTTCATCGTTTTCTAGAATTCTCCCCCTAAGGGTGCAAATAAGGGGTTGAAAGTTTGTATAGAAAAACGCAACAGTGTTTAAAACGCCACCGATTATTATAAAATTTGAAATTTAGACTCTAAAAAATATTTCTTTGAACACATGTTTCGTGGTTTATTAAAATTCATACCTAAATAAGCAAGCGAAGCTGCGCGCGTCCGCTAGTTATATATATATAGATAATTTAAACATTTTAGTACTTATTATACTAAGAGTATTTGCATAGTCGATTAACGTATCTGATATTAAATTATTATTACAATATTTAAGTACTAAGTCCTATATAAGATCCTATAAGGGTTCTGTTTTATTGCTTTCGAGGTACAGAATCCCAAAACAGAAAAAAAATACACTAAAAAATAAATATTATATTGATAGAAATATATATAAAATTTAATAATAATATACTATCTATAAGGTCAGTCGTGGCACAGGGGCACAAAGTATGACTGTAAAACCTGACTGGTTGTGAGTTCGATTCCCACTCGAGGAAATGAAACATTTACTTAAACTTATATTTCCATTTCTTCGCTCTGGTGTCGAGGCAAGGCGCGGCGTAGAGTTCCGCCACTCAACACGCAATGCCTTCAGAATTCGATGGAAAGTGGAGTTACTGAGTGTTTTAACAATAGGCTCTCTCTGTCTACTCTGCTGTGTGCGGGATACAGCGTGAAGCTGATTTGATTTTTATTTTGATATATAGTCAGCCTACCAGCTATCTTAATAGAAGTAATTATAAAGTAATTATTAACAGTAAAAATTTAAGTAATTGTTAATAAAAAAATAAGAGAAAAAAAGAGAAAATTAAAAATTACTTATTCAAAATAATAAAAAATAAATAAATCCGCTTTACGGTGTATCCCATACATAACGGGGTAGACAGAAGGAACCTAGTGTTAAGACACTCAGTTCCCCTCTTTCCATCGAATTCTGGAGGCATTGCGTGTTGAGTTATTCCAAAAAAATAATAAAATTAGAAAAAAATAATAATAAATATATCAGATTTCTAAACGCAGCATACATTGATTACTTTCTAATCTGACAACTGTCATTTAATCAACAAAATAAAAACTATACTCGAGATTCATAGATAAATACAATCTATTTTCATATATAATTAAATATCATCTTAAGAGTAATAAAACATAATATTATTGACCATAATAAAAAAGTAAATACCTAATTATATTACATATATTTTATTGTACGAAGGCGCTCATATTTTAATGGTTTTTTTGGCCTGGGTTTCATGATTTTACTGGTTTTAGGAACACTTGTGAAAACGGCAGAGAACGAATTCGACCTTGGGATCATATCAATTCAGATTGGTACCGTCAGCACTTAATAAACTTATTGTTTATATTTTTTCCAAGACATGTTGAACAATGAGTCGTTCAATAGATTTGCTTGTGGTTGAAACAAGAACTTACACCGAATTGTTCCAATGCCTCCCGATGGGAGCAGTCTCTTCCATACTATTGCATATTCTTTGTTTGAGCGTATTGATATACAACAAAGTAATAAATTGCGCGAGACTATAGTAGAGTACGTATGTCGTAACTGGAATGATTTAAGTATCTACACTAGCGCTCCAAACGGGAATCTTTACTCTTCTAAAGAAGACATGCTTTGCTTAACTACGTACGGAGCTACTTCCGAAATAAAGGCTGCAGTAGATTTGTACAATATTAAGATAGAAGTGTATTATCACAATGGTGTCCTACTTGCCAGAATTGGCTTTCATTTTACATTTATGTTTTTGACGGGATAAAATATACGCGATTAATCCGGTTAAAGAATTTCGTTTTAAAAATGATAACTTCTAAGGGGAGAAAATTAGATTAAAAGCGGGGCACGGACTGTCTTAACACTAGGTTCCATCACTTATTTATATCTACATAACGTCCTGACTGGATAATGATTTCGGGACGTTCTGTAACCGGAACCCAACGCCAAGTTTTTCCCTCCCCATGTTCCCACGAACGTATCGAACCTACAACCATCTCGTGTACACAGATCCATCCATTGCGTCACAATCGCGTAGAATCATAGAAAATATTGATACTATCATAACAAAAGATAAAGCTCTAACAGATTTATCGATATGAACGCTATTTGTTTAGCAAAGTAAATACGTCATACGGCAGGCGCAGTGGCCTACTTTCTCTATAGTATGAAATGTTTGCGTAAAATGCTTTAAAATCACGAAAACTATACTGGGATTTAGTAAAGGAAAATATTTTAAAGGGTGGTAAAAGTTTGCTACATTTTTGTACTAATATTGAAGTTTGTACACAATGTTTCTTTTTTTGCATACGGCTGTTATTATGAATGTGGAGATTAATTTTAGCTTTTTTGATGATTTCTGAGTCGATAGTCAAAGGCTTGGTGAGTTTGATAAAGACTGTATATAAATATTTATGTGTTTTAGCCGGAAAAGCGAAGCGAGCCAAGGTCTTCGTTGCAATTTTGACATGAAAGCTTTTGTGTCCGAAAAGTGAACGTCACATCCTCGATAGGTAGCAATTCTCGAACTGTTCTAATGAAACTTTAGGAGCAAGTTTGTTATCTATTACAGATGAATTGAATGAGAATATAAATTCTCAATCATTTCAAAAAAATACCTTTATGGTATTATTGCAGTATAAGTGTTTTAAAAATATTTTAATATAATTCTTTTCTCATGTGAATTATCCTTAATATTGATCGAGTTATTAACGGTAATTGATTAAGAATGTTATTTATGTAGTTATTTCTAATCCTTATCAATTTTAGTTTATAAAAAAACGTAATGCCATCGGAATAAGATAAGTGTCAACTATCATGTGATGATTCTGGGTTTGATCTATACTTGGGAGAAAAAATAATTTTCGTTTCATCGCTCTGATAAGGGCATTGAGTTTCGCTACTCAACACTATGCCTTCTCGATATCGAAACGGAATGTCTTAACACTAAGATCTCTCTGCCTACCCTGCTATATATATTGTACTAAAACGTAATTTATCATCAAAGAGATTCCATCAAAAGTGTCATATTGAATATTAGCAAGCTCCAGTTAACTTGCTTACGTGATACTATATTAGACGACACGCTTTATCCTTGTGACGTCCGATAAGGGCCACAGTGTAAATATTTCAGTAACTACATCGCATATTAAAAAATAACATAATATATACATATCAATAAGAATACATTTAAAAAAAAACTTAAAATATCTATAGAAAGTCCGGAGCACAATCTTTTAAGACAACTTTTGAACCAAACTTTTTATCTTGACCAGGCTAGATAAATAACTCTACAAAATAATTTTTAGACATAAAACTGAAGTGAAATTAGTACTCACTATAATCGCACATACGTATGTAATAACAAAATAATCCCAATGCGATATTTTAAACCTCAAAAACAATCGTCTCATCTTATCTCTCCCCTGGCGCACGCACAGAGCTCAGTGCACGTAACCTAAATCCATGCATTTTGGGGAAATGGACCCGCACCGGACATGTAACATGCTTCAATCACAGAGTACACTCTGGAGAACTGTATTTACCCTGTATATATATACTCCCAGTCTACGTGGACGGCGAGTGTGGTCTCATTGAATTCTGGTTTGGGTAACGTTTATGTTTTAGTGTAAAATATGAATGAGGAATCATAGCTATTAAATTGTTTTCAATTTCCCGTTCTGGTAAACAAATGCGGCGTTGAGTTCCACACGACAAGTGATGTCTCTAAAATCGAGATCGAAAAATAGGGAGTTATATGGGTACAAGACGTACGGTATTAAATCGTACCAATTGCAATTCATAATAAAAAATCAAATTCCGAAACTTATTATATTTTGCCAAGTTAAAAAAAATCACCTTCACACTGTATCCCGCACACAGCAGGGTTCCCTCTACATACCCTGATTTATGCGATTTATTTCAAAAACATCTTGTAATGATACCAAAAATCATTGCTATAATCATCACCTAGTTACGAGTACACCTAGTATTGCAAAATTTGCCTCAACTCTCATGACGTTAGGAAACGGAAACAAACGTTTCCCATGCACTGTCGAGTCAACATAATGTATGTTCTGTATTTGGCGAGCGCCCAAATTTACTGCCAGATACCCTACCCTGCATATAGGGTACCTATGTACCCTGCATATAGGTACACATGACGTCCGAGGCCACGTCCAAATATTACTCAGAATTCGGAGATATGCATCATGCGTTTGAGACTTGAAATATGATCAAAGACATGGCATAGCTTTAATTGCTATCTCGATGTGTCCAAACTGCCTGTCTCGGGAAAGTGCTTTATTTTCAATTCTTGGTACTGGTATAAAAACATAGGGCAGCGTTGAGTTCCGCTGCCGAACATAATTTGTTGAAAATGTTAAATATCGAACCCACTACCGTCACGTGTACAGTCGCATGCTTACGCTCTTTCCACCATGGCCTCAATAAATTCTTCTCTACATAAATTGTGTAAAATATTTGTATTTTTTTTTTATATAAATGCGGAATGAAAGAAATTCTCAAAACCATTTTTGTACCATTGACTAGTTTATTAATTATTTGTTTAAACTTTTCAATAAAAATAATATGAAGGAGAAGTATTATTGAGGAAATAATACTTCCCCTCAGAAGCGATACGTAGGTACTTTACCGAACAAAGTTTTCATATAAATACTTGGCGTCGATGTTTCAAACTTTAGTTTCTCAGCAATTTTTCTAGTATTTATATTAAATTTTCTAAGTTGGTAAGTAATAGTTTTATAATATACTAGCGGACGCGCGCAGCTTCGCTTGCGTATTTAAGGGTGAATTCTAATAACCCATGAAACAAGTGTTCAATTAAATATTTTTAAGAGTCTAAATATCCAATTTTATAAAAATCGGTGGCGATTTAAGAATTTTCCCATACAAACTTTCAACCCCTTATTTGCACCCTTAGGGGGTGAATTCTAGAAAACCATGAAACATGTGTTTAATTATATAAGTTTAAGAGTCTGAATTTCAAATTTTATAAAAATTGGTGACGATTTAAAAAAAACCTATACAATCTTTCAACCCCTTATATGCACCCTTAGGGGGAGAATTCTAGAAAACGATGAGACACGTGTTCAATTAAATACTTTTAAAAATCTAAATTTCAAATTTTATAGAAATCGGTGCCGATTTAAATTTTTTTCCATACAAACTTTGAACCCCTATTTCACCCATTTAGGGTTAAAATTTTTCAAAATCCCTTCTTAGTGGATGTCCAGATTACAAAAGTAAACACCTGTCCAAATTTAACGTTTCTATCATCAGCGGTTACGGCTGTGCGTGCGTCTTACCTCAGTCAGTGAGGACAAGTCCTTTTATATTAATATATATGTAGGTACAATACATTTTTGTTATACTTTTATACATGTATTGTATACACTTTATTCTTATAATACCGTTATGAATACATGATATTCTTGAAATATATATTTTTTTATAGAATCAATCAATTATAATTGTGTGTTAAGTGGTGACTGTTATCTCACCAGTGCCTTGAAACATTTTTTTTTCATTTCCTAGAGTGGGGATCAAACTCAAGCTCTACAATTTTTTTTTTCATTTTAAATTTCAGCACAAAGGTGGCTTCAAGCAGGATATCTTCAACGACACTCCAGGTACTTCGAAAGATAAAGCGTATGGTATCTACTCGTGAACTCCTTCAAAATACCTCTATATCGATATGTGATATATCTGGGAAGCGTAAAATATTGGCGCAATGTTAAAAATAATATCTATATATAATATTAAAACTGTAACGGTAACCGTAGACTTGAGAAATATACTTTGCAAGTAAATTATAAATGATAATTATATTTAAAAATAGTTTTAATTACTTTTTGAAGCCCATTGACGCAGTAGTAAGGTGTGTAATCGTGTAAGCGATACTTGTGGAGCAATGATGTTTTTTTTTTATTTTCTCGTTTTGGTAAGACAAAACTAATAACAGAAAGCAGGTACCTAGTAGAATAAAACCTAGGGAAGAAAATACAAAGACTTGTATATCGACGTTGCCCAATTGAAAATGATATATAAGAAGAATGAACTTCATACACATTTTATATTTTTGCTTTGACTTATTTTTAAACTATGCAGTTAAATCTTTATAATATTTAAGTCCAAACGATCATAACACTTTCGACATTACGACGTGTTGAGTAGCAGAACTATACGTCGTCGTAACTAGAGCAAAGAACAAATAATACTCTGAGACTCATTCCCTTGAGTGGGAATCGAACTCAAACTAACCCTCGCTTACAGGCAGACATGCCAGGACGGCCTTAATTCCTATACAAATAATATAAAACTAAAAAATATATAAGTAATATGCAAATATATTTTCGTAATATAAGCATTTCGATTTTTACAGTCGCATACCACAACACGAGTCGTTAAGTTAAGAACACTAACTATCATAATTAAGACCAAGACACTCCTCCAAGTTATTTCATTACACAACATGGTTCCCAAAGTTTCTTGTGAAATAACGTAATGTAATTACAATAGATTAGCGAAAATAGACCGTATTCCATTAGATTAAGGAGGAAATTTGTACAGGAAATGGATTGTTTAAGGCCGTTTTGGAATTAAAAGTCATGAAGCAGAGCACTAGTAATTGTAAAAGTTTGAAACTGTCCAATAAAGTATATGTACTGTATTTAATAAACAAGTATAATGAGGTGCAGTGAGTTGTGTCACACTAAGCGCAGTGGTCCTGGGTTCGATTTCCATTTGGGGGATTTTCATTATACAGGTTGAAAGCGTTTGCCCTCCTTTTATGGGAGCAGCATATAGGATAATATATTTCCAACCCATAGCTAAGAAAATAATTAAGATTCATCAACAGTTTACCTGTAGACACTGGGGAACAGCAGTGTCTTAATGGGAAAGGAGTGTCTTCTCTGTCACTGTCATGTGCATTCATTCTGCAATATTTTTCATAACATCGCCATCTTTACGGCAATAATGGTACTTACTTATTTAAATAGAATTTACGTTTTCTATTTTCACGTTAATTTGATCCGATTGTATAGATGTCGTTAGATTTTATTAATTCAATTTTCCAATTAAGAGTTTGGTACTTTGTTTAGCATAAGTGAGTACTAATAATGGAATTTAACAGAAATAAGAATAAAACAATTTACAGTGTCAAATATTGTAGTTTAAAAGATAGAAACGTGTATTTAAGCCTTATTAAAACAAAATAAATATCGTTCATATTTTATTTTAGGGGCAAGCGTGTGTAAAACATAACGGTTGTAAGTTCGATTCTCACTCAGGGAAACTCAAAATAAAATATTTAATCTTTTCTTTCCAAGGTTCCCTCTTCTTACTTTATATTTCCTATCTGTACTATGTGTGGAGCATGCATACATCGTGAACCTAAAAAATAGGCAAACTAAAAAAACTGATTTTTAAGTTTTGTTACTTTTACCGTGAAATAATAGGAAACAGCATATATAAAACTAGCGGACGCGCGCAGCTTCGCTTGCGTATTTAAGGGTGAATTTTGAATAACCTATGAAACATGTGTTCAATGAAATATTTTTAAGACTAAATTTCAAATTTTATAAAAATCGGTGGCGATTTAAAGATTTTGCCATACAAACTTTCAACCCCTTATTTGCACCCTTAGGGGGTGAATTCTAGAAAACCGTGAAACATATGTTCAATTAAATATTTTTAAGAGTCTAAATATCAAATTTTATAAAAATCGGTGGCGATTTAAGAATTTTCCCATACAAACTTTCAACCCCTTATTAGCACCCTTAGGGGGTGAATTCTAGAAAACCATGAAAGATGTGTTTAATTATATACGTTTAAGAGTCTGAATTTCAAATTTTATAAAAATTGGTGACGATTTAAAAAAAAACCTATACAAACTTTCAACCCCTTATTTGCACCCTTAGGGGGAAAATTCTAGAAAACGATGAAACACGTGTTCAATCAAATACTTTTAAAAATGTAAATTTCAAATTTTATAAAAATCGGTGCCGATTTAATTTTTTTTCCATACAAACTTTGAACCCCTATTTTACCCCTTTAGTGTTAAAATTTTTCAAAATCCCTTCTTAGTGGATGTCCAGATTACGAAAGTAAACTTTTGTCCAAATTTCACGTTTCTACGCACAGCGGTTACGGCTGTGCGTGCGTCTTACCTCAGTCAGTGAGGACAAGTCCTTTTATATATATAGATTATGCCATCTCTAAATTTAATGCTAAAAGCTCTACGTAAAATTGTAGCGCACAGTCCTCATAGTATCTCGAGCTAGAGAAACAGATAGTTTTCTAATAGACACATAGATGGCGGTGTCTAAATTTTTATTACTTGTATTAAATGTTGTAAGTATTTTAGTCAACAGATTTTTCTTATATCACGCTTCACGCTGTCTGCACGGCTATTCAGCCCCGCAAATAGCAGGGAAGGAGAGCTCGCAATGTGTTCAGTGGCGGAACTTAACGCTATGCTTTACCTCCTTTCGAGAGGAAGAATATTAAAATATGAAATAATTTATTTCCTTGTATGGGAATCGAACTTACAGCTTCTCGAGTTTACAGTCGCAGGCAATTGCTTGTTATAAATAAAATACATAAATTACTTCCTCCTTATTTACATAGAAGATTAATATTTAAATTACATGTGTATACTTGAAAAGAAATGTATATAGTTGGAACATATTTAGTTAGGTTAAATATACGAGTATGTACTACGACAAAAATCACTTAAATAAACAAAACAAAACTAACTTTTCTCATTATTTTAAGTTATTTTAAGGTTTAATTTTCAAAAGTAACAATTCTTGCTGAAGAAAATTCATGCACTTTTGTAGTCAAAGACGAATAAACTTCGGTAAGGAAGTTTATAAGAACATTTAAAGTTTCGAAGTAATTAAGAGCGTGGGTACCTCATTAAATATCTATTTGCCTTAATTCATACAACGTTACTTTAAATTTTGCACTGTTTTTGTTTTAGCTAAGTTTAATACATGTTATTTTATGTATATATTATTATTATCTTGTTATCCGACTGCGCGACGCAAAGGAGGGTAATATGTTTATCAGTGTATGTATGTATATAGCAGGCAGAGGGAACCTGGGAACCTAGTGTTAAGTCACTTCTTTTCTATTATGATACTTCCAAACGTATGCGATATTCAAGGGAAATGGACTCTTTTAACCTTCTTTGTTGTGTTTATATTAGATCCCACATGTATATAACATAGGTAACCTATAGGTACTATAAAGTGTAAAGCAAAATCGAATTAAAACTTTAACATTTCTACAGTCGGTAGCTTAAAAGTCAGATAGAAATCACAATATATCGATTTGTTTGATAATAAAATTTTATTACAGGTGCATTGTAACTTCGCAAAATCGCTATAATAACGTAATTTTGTCTGTCCGTGACGTAACTTAACGGTTAACGATTTCGGTAACTGAATGCTTTATTCATTTGTATCTAGTTGTAAGATTAGATCTTAGTTAAAAGTATTATGTTTGATTGTAAATAAATATGTTAATTTAATTTTTTCTTAAATAATTAATTAATTAGATAAATTTAAAATGCTATTTATATATGGCTGTATACTCATTTAGCTACCAACTATGTGACCAAGTCTTATATCAAAATTCAAAACAATATTATTTAAGGCTGTCGTGGCCCATCGGCATAACGTCTGACTTTCCATATGGAAGTTTAAATATTTTTAAATTCGCTCTGGTAACAAGACAAAGTGCGGCGTTGAGTTCCACCACTCAACAAGCAATGTCCCGAAAATTAGGTAGCGGAATGGGAACTGAGTGTATTACCACTAGGTTCCCTCTTCGCACCCTGCTGATTCTGGGATACAGCGTATAATTTAAAAAATATATATTTAAGCTTGTTTTAACTAATTTTAAAGCATTACAATAAAATTGTAATGATAATTTACAAGATTGAACAATGTAGGAGAATTTGAATTTATAATGACTTCAGTAATGTTTGAGAGGAATGTAATTAAACTCCACTTAAGATTTGTTTAAAAAGTGTTCTAATTTACGTTTGAATGATTTAAATTTTTGTTTTTAACTTAACATACAGAGATAACATAATGTTAAAACACTATGTCTCACTTTCCTACCAGTTTCTGTGACAATGTGTGTTAAGCGGAACACAACGCCGGGCTTTGGCTACCAGATGGAATAAATAAAAATAATTCATATAATCATCTCTACGATTTTTAGGATCGAACATTAAGTTCACAGTCATGGGATGTCCCACGAGGGCATCGACTACGAAAAACAAAATAAACTTCACGATGTATCCCGTACACAGTAGGGTAAGCAGAAGAAACATAGTGTTAAGACACTCTGTTGCCCACTTTCTGCCAAATTCTGGAGGCACTACGTGTTAAGTGGCATAACTCAACGCCGCGCTTTACCTCGACACCAAAGCGAAGAAATGGAAATATAAACGTGAGACCGTCGTGGCGCAGCGGCACGAGCATGTCACTGTAACGGGACGGTTGCGGGTTCGATCCCCACTCGAGGAAGTGAAATATCGTCTACGAAAATTACATATATCATCAATCATAAAGAGATTCATTCGACTTGAAAACTAATATAAATCGATAGTAAAACATGAAAGCCCACTAGTGCTGATTGACAAACAATTTGTAGCATTCGATCTGGTTACGAATGCCATTTATATACGTTAGAGGTTTTGTAAAGACTATTTATTATTGGAATTCCTATGCCTTTAGAGTAATTTGTATAAAATGAAAGTGTAAGATAGACATACAAAATAGATAAGATATTTGCTAAAATAAATTTTCATTTTCTGGCTCTTGTAACGAGGCAAAGCGCTGCGTTGAATTTCACTACTCAACACGCAAGGCCTTGAGAATTTGGTAACTTAACGAAATTTTCTTTAGAATAAATATACCTCTAAGGGGGAATCGAATTTATAACCATCGCTTGTATTCACAGTCCAAATCACGAACAAAATATAGTACCTACAGCTTCTTATGTAAGGTAGTTAATTCACAATTTATATGTGAGTTTAACAAATTAATAAAATCCGGTACTTTAACAGTTTAAGTATTCAACTTGACGTGTCAAGTGTTTAACCATATACCGGACGTTTACAGCTTATAAAGATAATTTATTAGTACCTGGAAAGTCTTTATAATTTTATAATGTTTAAAATTTATATTGGAAGTGGAAGGTATGAGTTTAGTTTTAGCTTTTTTGAAATATCTGGATGAGATTCTAGAGGGATAGGCTAACGTATGTTGTAAACATGTAGACTTTAATAATAAATGATTAAATATTTGTCTTGTGCGAATTGAATTCACGACCTCCGGCTTTATAGTAGCTATTCCGTCTACCGCGATGCAAATATGACGATCACAAAAAGTGCAAATACGTCATTGTTGCACCGAACGAGTGATATACAAAAATAGAAGATTCGTATTCGTATTGTATCGTAACTGCTACAATACAAAAAATTGTTCACCTTATTAAAGTTTTTTTTTATTACGAAAGAGAGAAAAGCTGTCAAGAAGCGGAGAAAGCGGAGTGTTGGAGAGTTGTAAATATAAATTTATAAGGTTTCGTACTACTCTAGGAAACCTATTGTAAAGACACTCCGTTCCCAACTTTTCATTTAAATTTCGATGAAAATTCTTAATTTCCTTAAATGAAAATCGAATAAACAACTAGCACGTTAACAGACCATACCTATAGCGTTCTCATTGTGTCGAGTTATGTGTAAAAGCGAGTAGATGAAAATGAACCATTTCCTTAAGCGGAAATCGAACCTATAACGGTAGTTTTTACAGTCATACACTGTACCGCTGTTGTCTCTAATACTAATTTATAGTAAAGCTAATCGTATATCTATCTTCAATCATTACCTCTAAAGTTAATCTCAGTTGGCATGAGCGTATAAATTATCGTGTTTATTTAGTTCCAATGAAAGTGGACGAAGATTTGTCATGCTTCACTTTCTCTTTCCAATTAGTAGCAAACACATATTTGTGTCTTTACCCACAATGCCAAATCGACACCATTCATTTTAATAATGATTTATATATGACAAGTGTCTGACATGGCCTCTATAGACGCGATTGTACTAACTGCGATTCAAGATTGTAGTGGTTATTATATTTAAGCTAGTACTCATATAGTTGTTTGCATGGATATTAAGAATTTAAACAGAAAATTCCGTTCTTTTCCTGTGTTTTTTAGATTTTCAGGAAAACTTTTCTTAGAATTTTTTTACGCTCCTTAACCTACCTATATGTTAAATTAGAACTTACTAAGTCTAGTAGTTCCGTATGTGTATTATCTGTCAATCACTGGGCAACTGAAAAATTTTATATACAAAATGTGACGTTGGGATTCGTTACCCAACATGCACAGCCTTTAGGTAGACCTAAAAGACCTATGTCTCTAGTTATCCTCATATCCTGCATTTTTCTACAGCTTCACGCTGTATCCCGCATTCTCTATCTATCTAATCTATACTTCTACCCATAGGCTATTCTTATTATTACAAAATATTTTTATGATAAAAGCTTATGGATTGTTATAGTTTTTTTTACATTCTGTCTATTGTTATGTTTCCATTAGCTTGATGAATTCATCGTTTTATTAAACTTATATAAAAATTATATAATTTAAAAAATGTATAGATAGATATAATGTATATGTAATTTAGTATCAGGCCGAAAATGTGTAATCAGTTTTCAAGCTCAAGGCATTCTAAAATTGGTTTATGAAACGTAAATTTTATCTTGATTCTCCTTAACTTTTAAGGTATACCATATTTTTATTTTTATGTCTTTTCTACATTAAGCAGGCTTAGCATAGGTAATTCGACATTTTTTTTTCCACTCTTCATGTCACATCAGGGAAATGAAAATAATAATATATACCAAGTAATGATAGACAGGTAAAGGAATCCTAGTGTCGAAACACTGCGTTCCCCTATTTGACCAATTTTTGAGACATCGCCTGATAAATGCCGGAACTTAACGCCACGCTTTGTCTTGTTACCTGAGTATGTAAATAATTTATTGCCGAAATGGAAATCGAACCCACAACCATTACATTTACAGTCACAATTAACGAAAATAATGTAAATATCATTTGAAATGTCGAATCCCATACTAAAATGTTACAATTAGAACCTACCACTGTGCCTCCATGCCCTTTTGGCAATATTAAACTTAATGATTCCTTTACATCTGTGGTTAAATGCACTAACAGTGAAATGCATAAGACCCAATTTTAAACTTTCACTTGCTGCGTGTGAAGTAGCAAAACCTAACCTAGCAATTACTGACTAGCCTTTAGATCGATTCGTTAAAGGGTATTAAAGTTCGGACTATAAACATTCATTTATATTAATTTTCTCTCTATTCTTTTATTTAAATTTCATAATATACGTCTTAAGCCAATGGCGTTTGTGTGTTTTAATGTAAAAGAATAATTTCTGGAAAATACGTTTCATAGCTGTCCGCTTCTACCGATAATAGTAGTTTAGGCAGTGAAAATCTAGTTTTAAGATTTAATACTGTCAACGAGTTTCTTGTTTTTTCTACATATAAAACTTTTCCGTTACGGAGTGACTGACAAACAAGCCATAGACGAAACTACTCGACTCAGAAAGTTGGAATTTAGCATGTAAATAAGTTAGGAGGTATATGGAAGCTGAGGATCTCTAGAAATTTTTAAGAAGGATTTTATTGAGATTTTCAGTTGTAGATAGAGTGATTACAGAAGAAAAGTGAGAAGCGAAAATAATTTTAACTTAAAAAATTGCACAAGGCGTTAATTGAACCGGATGTTTTGAATGGAAACATCATATGGACGTCCCTTTACTTTAATAGTTGTTGAAATGAGGGAGATAAGAGGTAAAGCCCAATTGATACGCTTAAAAGATATAATACGTAGTTGATACTCGAGAACCTAGTGGTAAGACTCACTGTTCTATACTTTCCGCTCGTTTTAAAGCCAATTTATGTTAGCCATTACCATGTTATGTCCTACTAGAACTGGAAAATAAAAATAAATCAAATATAAACACTTTCCAGAGGCCAAACAACATTTCCCTGAAGATAAAGTGATGATCGAACTCACAACCACTATTTATACAATGAGACTTCCAAACTGGAAACATTAGGATCCTACAATTTGTAGGGGTTTTATCAAACGTAGTCTTACGGGACAGTAACTATAGTCGCTGTAATTGAGAATTCAATCAACATGCATAGAAATTTACTTATTTTTTCTTTGTCCAGATAAAGCCCGGCGTTAGATTCCGCAACTTTACACGGAATGTCTCTCCGCAATGTTAACACTAGCATAGATATTGTATAACAAATAACTTTTGATTATAAATAAATTGAACAAAGGTAGCATTCAACATTCTAACTAATATGTAATTTTGATACGTTCTCGTATAACCAATAAAATGAGCCAAAAAGTTTAAAAGTAATCGCAATCTAGCAAGACGAGGAAAGGTGATTCGGAAGGAACTATATAAAGTTGTTAATATACCCATAAACTGTTTCACCATTTTTGTGACATTTATAACAATGTTGGTATATTTATATATTTTCTTTAGCAATTATTAACTAAATAAGGTTTATGTATTTAGTAGACGTTGTGAATTTTATTTTTACTGTGATAACAAATTTAATATTTTTTTTTAAATAAGTATGGACATTTAAATATAAATTCGAATGCAATGGAACATTTTTTAGTTATTAACTTTACAAACTTTATAAAAGTTTATGCATTATATAAAACAAAAAAAAAATCAAATACATAATAAATGTTTATTATAATATATACATTAAAATGTTAATATAATCAGTCAACTGAATAAGAAACTTCAAATAGGAATCAAACACGGCGTTATATTCAAATTACAATATTGCAAGTTCCCAAACATTAATTCAAAGATGTTCGAAATTATAAACTTCCTATTGTTTTATAAATTAGTTTCTGCCGAGTGGTTGGTCGGTTCCTGCATAATTTTCATATAATCTACAAACAAGACTTAATTTTGAAATTTTATATATTTTATGTTGTTTCTACTGTAAAATTATGAATTTGTTTAAAATTATTTATGACAAATAAGATAACGTTATATACGAGAGAGAGACAAATCACTTTTTATTACTAGGTACATACATATGGTCTATGGGTTGGAATGCATAAAATTTTATTTTTTTAGATTATAAACTAATAAAATGTATTTTACATTATACATATAATCCTATACTTAATGCATATATTGATAATTGCTTTTTTAATCTTAATCTTTTGAATGTAATTTGACAAAACACAACAGTATGTACTTCTGTAAATATTACTAAACTAGCGACCCTATTGCGGCTTCGCCCGCTTTTACTACTGGATTATTCATATAATGTATGTTTGCAAAGCACTTAAGATAATGTGAAAATTAATTAAACCCTAATGCAACCCGCATTTTCGTAGTTTCAATAAGGATTTTCCAATTGTTTTACACAGCAAGGATTTTTTAGTAGGTACCGTAATTTTAAATCTGTGCTACTAATCTTTTCAAGTACTTATTAAAATATATTTAAATTACTATTTTTAGATAGTTAAATGACATTAAATAATACATTCAACTCGAATTATCCAATACGTGCAAACGCATCTAAATCTTCGTTGCTATAAAGGCAGGCGGGTTTTTTTTTCGAGCTTGTGGTTAATGCTGAAGAGGGTATTCTGTCCCTGATGAAAAGCAAGCACTACGTGGCTGGCTGTGACGAAAATTAAATAGAATGCATCGGCCGGGAATTGAACCCGGGCTGCCCGCGTGGCAGGCGAGCATTCTACCACTGAACCACCGATGCGTGTAAGGCAGGCGGGCGCGGCGGACTCGCTTGTATAAGCATAACGTCGCGAGGCGCATTTCGCAGCAAGGATTTTTTGATATTGTAACAACTTCTAAAGTACTTATTAAAATGAAAAACAGAAAAGACAGTTTTGATCTACATTAAATGGCCAACGTAACTAATATACTTATTTATATGCTGAGAGTAAGGGATAAGTGAAACTTGACTCGATGCAGTTGATGTGTGAACGGCGTGATGTGTCAATAATTAAATGCGTTTTTCTCTAAAACTATTCGCAATTTCGAAATAGTTTAAAAATCAAATTTTATCTTC
>HE671252.1:20366-40018 GCA_000313835.2 Heliconius melpomene melpomene
TTGTGGTTAATGCTGAAGAGGGTATTCTGTCCCTGATGAAAAGCAAGCACTACGTGGCTGCCTGTGACGAAAATTAAATAGAATGCATCGGCCGGGAATCGAACCAGGGCTGCCCGCGTGGCAGGCGAGCATTCTACCACTGAACCACCGATGCGTGTAAGGCAGGCGGGCGCGGCGGACTCGCTTGTATAAGCATAACGTCGCGAGGCGCGTTTCGCAGCAAGGATTTTTTGATATTGTAACAAACTTCTAAAGTAACTTATTAAAATTGAAAAACAGAAAAGACAGTTTTGATCTACATTAAATGGCCAACGTAACTAATATACTTATTTATATGCTGAGAGTAAGGGATAAGTGAAACTTGACTCGATGCAGTTGATGTGTGAACGGCGTGATGTGTCAATAATTAAATGCGTTTTTCTCTAAAACTATTCGCAATTTCGAAATAGTTTAAAAATCAAATTTTATCTTCGTTTAACGTAGAAATTTAATAAAGTATTTTAAAGGATAAGGATTAATACCATTATGGAAAAATATCCCTCACAATAAAAAATATATTGAAATTACTATTTTTAGACAGAAATATGATCACTACACGTTATTCTTAAAAAATAAAAATATGCTGTCGCGGACTTTTTTGTAGATCTTATTAAGAGGAACAATACTCCAGTACATTTTTTTCATGTAGTATTTACCATTAAAGCAGCGCATGCGCCAAAGTGTCTCAGCGGGTAGGACTTTATACACATTTATCGTATTTAGGTTAATTTACATAAGAATGTACAAATAATAAACTATATATAAACCTTCCCTGAGAAATACTCGACCTAATGGTGAAAACTGCATCCAAATCCGTTGGGTGGTTTAGAAGAAGAAGAGTTAGAAAGTTCAGACAGACACAAAAAGCGACTTTGTTTTATAAGATATAGGATACAGTTTTTTCCTTTTATTGAGGTTTAAATTCATAAACTTTTGGTTTTTTGGTTAATGTTTGACCTGCAATCAAACTTTCAAGATGTTGTTTATATTATAATCTTGTTACAATTCATAAATGTCAAACATTTTTGTAAATATTATCTCATTTCTTCTTGTACTATATATTTTTAGAAAAAATTATAACATTATTCTTCTTTTTAAGTCAATACCAGTTTTAGGATCGATAAGCAATACTTAAGATAAACATTTTTGTTTATTTATCCCAAATTATACGCAAAACTATAAGGTAATTAATTCATAATAAATATTTACAGTTGCAAATCATAATGAAAGGGGCAAGAATGGTAATTTATTCAAATGTTTTCAAGACTGTTTTGGCCGCTGGTATTATCTCGACCACTGTATATTATTCATTGTTTGAATTTAGACTAACTACTTAAATGAAAAGCCTTTCATATTTTTCAAAAAATTAAAATGTATGTTATAAAATTTTATTTATATTTAAAATAGATGTGTGTTTAACTATTATAGGAACAGAGTAATTAAATTAATCATCATAATTCAATGGAAAGTAGGGAGCGGAGTGTCTGAACACTAGCTTTGCCTATATACATACATTTTACTATATGACAGCGTTAAGCTAATAAAAATAGATTTAATCGACTCATTCATATCGAAATTAAAATATCCATACATTTATAATAAAATTTCAGTACATATACCAAATAATAATATAAACAAAAACATAAAATAAACGAAAAATTCATTATAGAAACAAATTAAAAACAACACAAAAAGTGAACCACGTTGTATCACCTCACACAGATTCTTTCGCCTTTCGCGATCTCCTCTGCAGCAGTCACTTCCGACCCGTATAAAAACTTAGAGCATCAGCCCGAGTGTATCACAGCGTTCTGTACCGGCGATAAACCTACACTAAACGTACCGACATGAAGACATTTGTAAGTGATTATTTATTATTTATGATATAAGTTTAAAAGTGTTTTTTTATAACTCAAAAAAAATGTAACGTTTTCTGTCATTAAAAGTTATGTTTATTCGGAAAAAATCTTGGAAAAACCTAATAATGGTCACACAATTCCTAAATTTAAGAAATAGGCGGAGAACGTAGTGATTTTACAGTGCATTGTTAATTTTGTTAATATTTGTTCGAAACAAACGAAAACTTTTTAAATATTTAATAAACTAAATTGAAAATTATATAATTAATCTTAAAACAATTAAAATTTCGGAAAGCTAAGATTGGTAAGGATCATTTCAAGGATTTTTAAAGCTCTCTATCGTAATATCGTTTTTACTGTTATAGGCCAATTTGAACTTTAATATCAAAACTTCAAGTTTGTGATTCTTTTATTAGACTTATTTAGTAATTAATGTTTTTGCTTAAAACATATCAAAATAAGAAGAAATAGAAATGAAATATAATATAAAATTGAAAGCACAAAAGAAATATCTCAATCAGTTTTATTTATGAAAAAATATATTTTATACTATTCCATAGTAAATGTATAATTTTGTAATTACAACACAGTGTTGACGACGGTATAAAAGGCTATTGTTCAAAAAGTAAAGATTTAAATCACTAAAACAATTACTTACGTTCATATTTACTATAAGAATGTAGAGTGTTATAATCTCTTCCTTATTAATATTGGATATATGGATTTGAATTTTGACGATTATGTATATATATTTAATTGGCTAGCATAGGTCATTAAAACGAAATACGCATATATACGCTTACGAGGACGTCGTGGCAAAGGGGGTTGTGACTCTAACGCGACGATTGTGGGTTCGATCTTGAAATTTGGTGGAAAGTGGGGAACGGAGTGTCTTAACACTAGGTTCCCTCTGACCACCCTACTGTGAGCGGGATACAGCGTGAAGCTGATAGAAATACACACTTCTATACAAATATTTATAACTAAATTCACATTCGTTTGAAAAAAGTTTTAAATACTCATAATACGGAAAAATTAATAGAAAAAACCGCATCAAAAGTTTGTTAGCGAAAGAGCATCGGACCGTCAGAGTTGGTTTCGCATTTATAATAACAGTATGAATAAAACATTTTCACATTAATCTAAATTTTAATAGAAAAATGTTCTATGTGCAATAATATTTTTTTATATTTTGTTTTATATATATTTGTTTATGTTGTTTTTGTAGGTCATAAGCGATTAGTAGATAAAATTTAGCTTATATCTGCATATTTTGAATTTTGAAAACTCAATCACAATCAATAGTTTTTTTTTTTTAGTTACACATCAAAGAATATATCTACATATAAAAAAACGAAATAATGAACTTATATATTTTTCTTTTTTTTTCATTGTATAATATTTATCTAAGTTAATGAAACTCTCAGTGGAAAATTATCAATTAGTTACTTGTCAAAGTAAAAAGTTGAGGTTTTGTGTTTAAAAATGAAATTAGATTCTAAATAATTTGGCTTAAATTTAAGTTTTTTAGTTTTAATACATCATCTGTGAAAATTTTAATTGTCTAGCTGTCACAGTTTTTGAGATGCGGCCTTCACTAATATTCTCCAATCCATGTTTTCTATACTAACATTAAAATATGAGGCTTGTTACTAGAAGGCTAGAATAAGTTCCTTGTTTACAACAAGATGTTATTTATAGTAGCTTAGTTATTGCATAATTGTATAGTAATAGTATAGTATGAAAGAAGTCAGGCCTCCGGCCCTAGTGGCGCTGGAATACAAGCGTGCCACTGTAAAACGCGACGATTGGGTTCGATTCCCACTCGAGTGAATGATATATTTAATATTTTCATTTTCTCGCTCTGGTAACGTGGCAAGGAAAAAATATGGAAAGTATTTTTTTTAAAGAAATTTAAATAAAAAGTTAATCAAAACAACTGTAATAATTATGATTAAAATCAAGAAACATTGTGGTTTTTAATGAGAAATTGTCAGTGGTCTGTCTCTTTGTCATCTCGGGTGCTAAATTGGCTTTGTTCGCAATTTTTTCGCAAGTTTGTTTCTACCGCGTGTCTGTATATTATTATTTTTTATTTTTTAACTAGCCGGTACCCACTTTAAAGAGTATGGAGTAAGTAGTACCTACATCCGTATATATTTTTAATATTTTTAAAAACTTACTTTAACGGAACGGAGTATTTTGACACTAAGTTCCCTCTACCCACCCCGCTACGTATGGGATAAAACGTGAAGCTATAGGAATAAATATTTAAACCAAAAAAAGCCTTAATAATTTGTAACAACAATTGCCTATATATAAAAAAAGGAATAAAAACTTTATATTATTGAAAAATATTTAAAATTATCCATATTTATTTTATGAAAATTATAAACACATATTTTTTAAGCACAAATAGGTATTAATACGAAATAGTGAGGGAAAAATCTCCGGTTTCAAAGTCGATTGAACGATTACTATTGCCCGGTTAGGAGCTCAGCCATGTGAAAATCGACACAGTATCCAATTTATTCCTATTTCAAAAGAATCGATATAGTTGCTAGATATCGATATGAGATCGAGTTTTATTTTCAAAAACTTATTTCCTTTTTTACTTATAACTTATATAGCGAATTTTATAGCAAATTTTTAAATTCGTAATTTTGTATATTATAGCGTTAAATATTCAACTTCCTAATATTACATTTTGTGCTTATTTTTGAGATTTCTTTTATCTCCAAATAAGCTTAATTTGTAAGGCCACTAGTATGCGTCTGTAAACGCAACAGGTTGTGGGTTCGATTCCCATTCTTCTTGTGAACGAACTTATTTAACGTTAGGTTCCCTGGTTTTCTCTGCCCACCGTGAAGCAAAAAAAAAATTGTATAAGACCTATAAGCATTTATCTAAAAATCTATTTATAAATCAGTATTAGTGTTATGAAACCGGCTAATACGTAAATACCCACATAACACCAGTATTAAATGTTATATCAGAATCCAAGCAAAAGTACTTAATTGAGATAATGATATAAAATGGATTAAAAAACAAGTTACGTTGAGAGAAAGGCAGATGTTAGATAGCCTGTATGCTATTAGTGTTTTAGTTAATCTTTTTTTCTTACGTTATGTTATAGAGTGGTCGGTATATCCGTGTTTATTATGATAGTGAAGTGATAGTGAAGTGATAGTGACACATCACTTTTATTTGAGTATAGCATACGTGGTGGTAAGTTCCGTCTCTCAGCTAGCATTGTCTCGAATTTGACAGGAAGTGGGGAACGGAAGTGTCTTAATTGGAACGAAGTGTTTTAACACTACGTTTTTATGTTTCCTATGCCTATCTTGCTATGTGCGAGATTCACCGTGGAGCTAAAAAAACTAGTTCCGTTTGTCAGCACGCATTGCCTCAAATTAAGATTGAAAGTTAAATGAAATTAAAAATAAGATTTTCTTTGCCACAACAGAGATTACAACCTGCTACCTCGTACTATAATTTTCAAATTTTTACGATATAGGTAAAATACTAAGAATATTTCGATACATTTTTATTATACATCACTAAGGATTAAAGCACTGAGGTTTATTCACGGGTTTATGTGGTATACTTCTAATATACTTTACTTGATAAGCCAATGGTCTAAGAGTATTTCTTAGATTTATTTTATTTAATATTACATATATTATTGGGGAAAATACTAATGTCTTTTAGAGATATTTCTTTTTTTTTTCTTAAATAAAAAAAATATCTCTAAATCCAGTCCAGTCCAATCCAGTTTTAAATAAGCGTCTCTATTAAAGGAACCCAACATCAACAACGTTATCTTTCAGCAGAGTGAGAGCGTTATCCTCAAATGGGGATCGAATTTACTTATATTTGTAAACACCTTAAATTCTGGTTTGTTTATTACTTACACGCATCTGCGGAATAGCAGGGTAGGCAGAAGGAACAAAGGAGCCTAGTGTTAAGGCACTTCAATCTTCACGAGTGTTAAAAGATATTTTTTTTAGCTTTACGCTGTATACCGCACATAGCAGAGTAGCATAGGGAACCTAGTGTTCCGATATCCCATTAAGACACTTCCATTTTGCGCTTTCCAAGGAAATGAAAATATTTCATTTCCTCAAGTGGGAATCGAACCGAACAACCTGTCGTGTTTACAGTCGCATGCTTGTGCCCCTGCACCATGAATGGCCTCGAAAATAGTAGTTACAAAATTAAATTCTAGCATCCTACTTCCGGTTCAAGATAGCTCTAGTGTTTCGTTTTAGACAACCTACAAAACTAGTTTAGCCGGTAGAAAGGCCCGTAAAAGGGACATTCACTTTTAACTATATGTTATATATTATATACGTTAGTTAGTTAGCTAGGAATTTACTTTCGAAACTTATATTATATAGTTAATAGAAAAGTAATTGGATTTATTGAAAGAAATACGACATTGAATGATGTTTTTCTTGTTTTTTTTGTTCGTTTTACAAAGTTTTTTTGATTTGACTGATCGGTATTGATTCTTTGGTTGATTAGAGGGAACCTGGAAACCTAGTGTTAAGACACTCCGTTTCTTAAGAATTCTTAAGGCGGTGTGTGTTTAACGAAATTTAATGCCGCGATTTGCTTCATCACATTCGTTTACATTCGCACCCCACTATACAAACAATAGTTTATCAACTACAACTATAGAATACATATATCAAGTACCCAGAAGTAAAATCACAAGCTGAAATGAATATAAATTTAATTGAAATGGTAACTTTCAAATAACTTTTAAGCTTACAAAGAAGTTTTATAATAATTTAAAAAGAAGCTAAAAGATAAATGTTCCAAAAAACAAGATCCCTATAAAGAATGATTGTTCTTACTCTCAGTTTTCTGTTTTCGAAAGTTAGAATAGATGACCTGTCTCGCACAATAAGAGCCAAGAATAGGTAGCACTACATATGAAAATGTTCATAGTTTATTACATTTTGACACTAAGATATTATACATACTATATCTCGCATATAGCAGTTTTTGAGACTGCATTATCGTTACTAGAGCGAGGTAATAAAAATAAAATTCCCACTAGTGGGAATCGAACCCACATCCGTTTACAGTTACAGGTAATAAATATTATAAGATTACAAGCTTTCCATGTTGGCACAGTAGACAAAGACTTACAAAATAGTTATCGATTCAATTTCGTCTTTGAATTTTTTATCACTCTCGTTATTTAATATAAGCGGATAACTAAGAACAGAGTGTTTCAACTAAAATTATTGTTTAGAGATATGTAGAGCTAAAATTTTTTTGCATTAATAATTATATCAAACCGGCTACAACCTGTTAAATTGATTATTATGTCATGGGTTTCTTAATACCAAATACTAGCATTCTTCTTTACGTTCTATTATATTTTTTAAGTTGTATAACGATGTTACAATAACTTAAGTGGCATAACGGAATCGGTGAAGCGTGGAGATTCACTTGTTTCGAAGATTCTTAATAAAAAAATCCATAAAAATAATCAAAATAGTTTTTTTTATTAAATAGAATTAAAAGATTTAAAGAAACGAAATATATAAACAGTTATTTTTATATGTAGAAATGTAATAATAATAATCTTCCAAATAACTAAGACTAAAGTCTTAGTTACAAGATATTCACAGACAAACAAAATACAAACTGTAATACAAATATATGTAAACATCAATACAAATATCTAAGCTTGTACACAGACCAGAGATATTATGTTTACAATAGCATATTCGGGATATACTTAAACAAGACTCGAACAAGTAATGTGATGAACAGACTAACAGATTTTGATTCAAATATACATTTATTTCATAATCAGCTTCACGGGATATCCCGATCACAGCAGGTTTGGCAGAGGTAGGTTCCCTCTTCTTCTTCTTCCTCTTCCCTCAGGTGTTAAGACACTACATTGCCAACAAACATCACACGCATTATATGATAGACTAGCGGCCCGCTCGCGGTGACCCCCGCGTGAACTATGTTATTATTAATTTCTGTCTCCATGACTACGTCCTAGTGACGTCTATGCAAAATTTGAGACTCCTAGCATTTGTAGTAACGAAGTTTCATACAAACTTTCGAACAAAAACAACCCCTTAGAAGTCGAATATTGCAAATTCCCGTCTTAGTGAGCACCTACGTCCTATAATTAACTCCTATGCAAAATTTGAACTTCCTAGCACTTGTAGTTTCTGAGATTTCGTGATGAGTGAGTGACCTTTCGATTTTATATATATAGATAGATGAAGATTAAATATCTCACTTGTTACACTTTCGATTCTTACATAAATATTTATTTTGGATGAAATTGAACCTACGACCGCGTAACACTTCAGTCACGTAATAACTTTTAGTTTTTCCAGCTGTTCCATTTAACAATGGCATTCTGAATATACCGAACACACAATAGATATACCGCTTCAAGTTACTTAATAAAATGTCAGACAATAAAATAGAGTAAAAAACTGAACCTTTACTAGAGCGCGACCACATTATGTTTTTATTTTATCAAAGAATTTATCAATGCAGTTCTTTTTAAAGGAAATTCTGATATAATATTTTAGAAAAAATTAGATTTTTTCGATACAAAAGTAAAATGTTTCAAGCAATCTTAGACAGCTTTTCACATTGTATGCATTTATTTAGTTGCACGTATATATCAGGATAGATAAATGAACCTATATTAAGACATTTAGTTCCTCCGGGAATCGAACCCACAAAAACACAAACAAGCAACACACTATAATTAAAAATGCTTCTATTTGACTAGGGGTCTGCACCCACTATTATTTTTTTATTTATTATAGAGATATACAGTAAAAGTTGTACTCATATTAAGAAATAATCAAACGGTAGTTAATATCAAACTAAAGAGACAGCACCGTCTTCGATTTGCAAAGAATCTTATCTCGAACAATCGAAGCTCATTTAGTGAAAGGCAAAGAAATAAATAAACTTTTGTTAGACATAAAAACAAGTATTACTCAGTCTATATAATGTGATGTTATATAAAAACGTAATGAACTTTCTTAAAGACGGGAAAGGAAAGAAGAAAAGGAAGAGAGAGAGATTTTAATGTAATGCTTTGTAAAATGGACTTCAAATTAAGTTATTTTTTATTTTCCACTGATAGTCTGTGTGTAATTAAAATCAAAATCAAGAGCCTCAGAGAGCAATAAACCCATAGTAGCATCAATACAAATATAAAAAAGTTAATGAGGTAACGCGACGGTCGTGGGTTCGATTCCCACTCGAGGGTATAAATTATTATTTCTTAATATTTTCATTTCTTCGCTCTGGCTCCTGGTTGAGTTCTGCTACTCGACAAGTCTCGAAAAATTCTGCGGAATCTGGGCAACGGAGTGTCTTTACACTACCCTGCTGCATTGTCTGTTTTCAGTATATTTTAGATATATTTAATATGTTTAAATAAATCTAAATATAGAATTTGAAACATAAACTTTATATAATTAATATTGAACATATTATATGCCGTACCTATAATAAGATTAATAAATACATCCAGACTAGACTAGACTAGACTTAACTTTGTGAGATGTAACTTTTGTCACTTTGTTCAAGAGTATTTTTCGTACTACCGAAGTACCGAAATCTATATCAGTTAAATAAATAATCAATAGTAAATAAATATTTTACTTCTCTATTACAAAATTGAAAATAATTTCAAAATGATTTTAAATCAAACCAGAAGTTACCCTTTACGTAATACTGCTGTATAAAAGTTCTGCGTCCTTTAAATTCATACTTATACTTTCAAGCATTCGCGTGTTCAACTAAAACCGATTTGCAATGATGGAGGAAAAAGCTTTGCCATTTCTATGACTTTTTTAAAAAATTCTGAGTATATCGAGTGATTTACAGGCGCTTGGGCAACGATGCGTTCAATAATTGCCAATTAAATAAATTTAACGAGATTGCATCAGCGCGTTCAGCTCTCGGACTATTCTCCCAACAATACTTGACAATGGATGGCCTTTATTTACACAATAATATATGTATGTCAACGTATCAGATTTTTATTATATAAAATATATGGAAACCGTCGTCGGTGAAATATATGCTGACTTATGATTTATTTTTAACTATGTCGCGTAAAATTTATAGGAAGTTATAATATTTTAAATAGTTTATTATATTGAAAATTTCTTTGCTTGCAGGTCTGTTTATTGGCGCTGGCGGTCGCCACTTGCAAAGCCGGATTCGATTCTGGGTATGATCAAGGAAATAATGGCTTGGGTGATAACGGAGGTGGATTTCACGCTTCTGCACCTATAGGGGGAGGTGGACATGACTTCTCTGGAGGACAGAATCATGACTTTGGAGCAGGTCAAGGAGGTCACGACTTTTCGGGCCAAGGTGGACAGTTTTTAGGAGGATTTGGAGGTCATGATTTTTCTGGTGGTCAAGGAAATGAACATACTTTAGCTTTATTACAAGGTCAAGATTCGGTCCATGGTCAGCAAGCCTTCGATTTTGGTGGTCACGGAGGTCAGGGTGGTCAAGACTTTTCTGGGGATTCATATTTGCAAGCTGCTCACGATTTAGGCCAACAACATGATGGTGGAGATGATGGAAACGGTGCTATTCAAGATGTGAATGTTCACGGTGATGGAGGCCAAGGAGGTGGGTTTGCCCATTTTGGAGGTAATGGTGGGGCCAGCGGAGGATACGGCGGTAATGGAGGTCACGGAGAACAACAAGGCTTTGTCCTTCATGACGGAGGCCACGAGTTTGGAGATCAATATAACTTTGGACACGCTGAAGCTATTCCAGTTGGAGAACACATTGATGAAGAGCATCCTGTTGAAGTACCTCTTTACAAGCACGTCACAGTCCCCATCCCAAGGCCACTTCATGTCAACGTGCCTAAGCCTATTCTTATTGGTATTCCTCAGCCTTACCCAGTAAAGGTGCCTGTCCACAAACCTGTGGCTGTTCCAGTTGAAACTGAAATCTCTATTCCTATTGAAAAGGTTGTCCCTTACCCAGTCGTGAAACATGTGCCCTACCCAGTGGAGAAGCATGTACCCATTAAAATTGAGAAGACCGTCACCGTTCACGTACCCCAACCATACCCAGTCAAAATCCCAGTTTACAAAACCATTCATCACAAAGGTCATCATTGATGATTTTGATGATTGATTTGCTGTGTGCTTTGAAGTGTGTGTGTGTTCCGTGCCTTGTAAATATTTGTTATCTAATTTTAAGTCATTTTCAACGGTCTTCATGTTGTAGTTGATTTATTTATTGTTAAGATTGTTGATGTTTATACTTATGAAAAATATATTTGTTACCTGTTACGATACATTCGTTTAATTTTTTTTTAATATTCATAACGTTACCAGTAGCCATAAAATAATATCATATTTAAAAGTAAAATCCATATACTTGGATCATCATCATCATCATCATCATCAGCCTGTCCTCGTCCACTGCTGGACATAGGCCTCTCCAATGGCACGCCACTGAGCTCGATCTTCAGCTCTTCGCATCAGGCCGCTGCCCGCAATGGGCAATGGGCTGGTCATATTTGCCGCAGAACCGATGACCGTTGGGGTAAGCGCGTTCTACAGTGGAGACCACGCCTCGGCAAGCGTAATGTAGGACGTCCTCCAGCTAGATGGGGTGACGATATTCGCAAAGTATACTTGGATAATGAGTAACAATTACAAAATAAACATCGTCATACATTTTACATGTTTTTTAAATATATTTTACTATACTTGTTTTTATTTAAGTGCATTATTAATAAATTCATTAAATGAGATATTATAATATCATAATTATTAATAGTAGTTATTACAGTAACTTTATATGTGTCAAATTAATAATATCCATATTACTTAATGTTAAATTCAATTAAGCAAAGTGATTGCCTCCTTTATAGCTTTACGACTCACGATTGTTTATTATCTGCAAAATTCGATAGTATATTGAGTGATTGTAATCTGCCGATTAGGAATAAAAGAGGATAAGAGGAGTCAATATCTTAAGAGCTCTTGTCTTCCTTATCCGTGTTTATGACGAGAATTATTAACAGTGTGAAGTGGAGAAGTTATTACGTTTAGTCTCGCCGATACCTTTCCAGTTATGTAAGAATAGGTTAGGTTGGGGACCAAGTATTGAGGTACTCCGCTCTTCATTTAGACTCTTACTTTCCCTACTTTCTGTCGAATGCATTAGGCCCAATTTTTCCTGTATAGAAAAATTCCTGCAGAAAGAATTTAGGGTGAAGATGCTGCGTTCTCGACTTTCCATCGAATTTTTGAAACACTGAGAGTTCAGTGGCGGAGTTTAACGCCTCATTTTATCTACCAGAGCGAGTTAAAGATTAAATATAATTATTCCCCGGGTGAGGATCAAATCCACCACCGAAACGTTACAGACCCACTGGACCACAACGGCCTCTACATTTTACAAACAAAATAACACAAGTAAGCAAATATGGGCAATTAGGAAATACCTGATTTTAGCCGTAGAGTTGTATATTTATACTAGAGTTCTATTAGAGGGTTTTCTTTTGTGGACTACACGATTATTCAAACAATTTCATTATTTCTTGTTTTGATGGTAAACGTAATAAACAAATCTTTGAAGATTTGGAACAAACAAACTTACATGTAGAGTTACACTATTTCTGATTATTGAGTTAAAATTCTAAAGTCTAGTGTTTTCGATGAAAGCAATTTTAATTTATATTATGAGAGCCTATAAATAGATAAATAAAAAAGTTAAGTAAATTATCCTTTTTCTCGCCTCCCTGTTCATCTTAGAAGATCAAAGCAGCTTGTACGTGAGTTATAAATAAAAAACATAGTATTATATATTTTTTATGATAATATATAAATATTCCATTTATTTCATTTACAGTCAACCTGACAGACGCGAGCGATGTTTTACACTATATCTTAAAATTTAAGGCACGTTGCAAGAGTGTTTTTGTTCTGCTCTCGTAATACTTTTCACGTATAGACATTCGCATAATCCTTTTAAAATACATAATAGAACCCTGCTAGTATTAATTACTATATTAAATACTAATTAATAGTCAATAGAATTGTACCATAAGGAAAGAATATCGAAACTAGTCCGAGGTCTCAATGTCAATGTTACATTTTGAAGTCAGTTAAAAAGGACGTGAAGGGAAGTGGAGAGGGGTAGACATAGATAGGGCTGTCCTCGATTCAACAATTCCCAGATCTGCTTTGAGGGTTTCCGGGAACCGTCCGGAAGGGATATTTGAAAATACTGGGTGGCCTCTGTATATTTTTTTATCCTAATCTAATGCTCGGCTTAGTCTAGATAGATATAATAGGTGCAAATTCGTCACTGAAATAAAATGTAGTAGTAAATGGCAAAAAATGGGGAACTGGTAAGATGAAACGAAATGCGGCGTTAAATTCCGCCATTCCCGCGAAATGTTTATGGATTCTGTGATGCGGTAAAAAGCATGAAGAAAGAGAGAGACAACTATATATAATATAACTAACTTATCATTGATATATTATATGATTTCAGCAACTTCCACAATTTCTGTACGGTACCACCCTAAAGCAATTTGTTACATAAAACAGTAGTTACTTATGAGAATGTCGTCGTAACTCACGTGTACAATGAGACATCTGGCTTTAGACGGAAGTTAATCTTCGCGTATGTTTTTTTGTATAATACTAAGAAAATTATAACATTCGTATATAATATTGCTATATAAAGCTGTTTATGTTGATAATACTGAAAATGTATGTTTAAATAAAAATATATAATAAAAATTCGGAACACGTTATAAGTGTGGAAACTCAGCTGAGTAACTGAGCTACCACAGTTTCGAGATTTATGTCCCCGGATGTCCAAGGAAATGATAGTTGCATGTCTTGGTGCAGGACACGTGCTGTGCCAGTCTCTGGATTACCCCCATATGGGTAAAGAAGCCGTGACTGAATGCCATCAGGCAGGACATAAGAGACAATGGACTAACCACCGAGGGTGTCAATGACCGATATAAAAGATTCGTAGACTCCGACAGAGACATCCAATACAACAAAGGTAATTTTTGCTCATTTTTATAAACATTATATAGTTTCGTTCAATTTTCGAGATATTGAGTGTTGACTGGTGAAATTCCACTATGAATAATAGAATAGAATGATTTACATTATATGTAAATCTCATGCAGTTCTCAAACAATGTATGTTATTTGGTAAGTTGAGGTTCCAAGTTTAAGTGCAGCTTTTGCTAGTTCTTGTGTCAATAATTGAGGAGCTTACAGTGTTGTTGATTTTCAGCGATGCTTTGTTGATGAAATATTATGCTTTAATAATGTATTAGATATTATAGTGTCAAAAGTTATTATAATTAATAAATATATAATTTCTTAAATATAATAAAATGATGAAATACATCTAAGTATTGATTAATGTCCTTTTTTTATAAGGAAACAAAAAAATAAAAAATTAAATATAGTTCGCGCGGTTTAAGCTTGTAGTCTGTATTAAAATTACCTAGTGCTAAAGTATTCCATTTTCCAGTTTACTATTATGACCGACCGACCTACCGACTAGAGCGGTAAAATTTATAATAATACAGTCTCACGAGTGGGAATTGAATCTCTTACTACCTCCCACCTACCTACATCTCACGTTAACAATAGTTCGCTGTCCCAATACGATGTTTCTCTTTAAATAGACGAAAAAAAACAAAATATACTCTAACAAATTAAACTAGCCTCATAAATTCATAAAGATTTTGTATTTTAAAAATCTGTCTAGTATAAAAATAACTGAACAAAATAAAAGATAAATACACCCACTCCATATTAAATTATTCGAATCCCACAACGTCCGAAAATTTTTATATTAACTTTGGAAAGTTCGTCAACATATAATAAATCTTTATAAAACAAAACGAGCTTAATACAGAAAATATTTCAACGAGAAAGTTTTGTATGAAAAATAGAAATATTCTTGCAAAGTTCCTCGCAGAGTTTTTTCTTAGCGCGTCATATGTATGTTTCTTTCTTGTAAGCCCGCGGCATTACGCTTAAATGCGAATAAAATATGCATAAGAAAGTACTTTACTACATTTTTTTGTGCTGATTCTTGGGTATTTAAGGTATTTTCCACACCAATCGTTTGTTAGCGTTTTTTTAAATGATAAAAAAAATTTAAGTAGGTATCTGTATAGGGTTTAGCGATTAATTATTAAACAATACTTGTAGGTTCTTAGTCTATGTAAATTTATCATTTTAGGACTACATTCACATTTAAGAGTATATTCAAATAATATATTTGAATATATTTCGTTTTTTTTTAATAATACCATATCTGCCAAATTTTTCATGCTGATTAAAATATTCAACCTATATAATTGAAAGTCAATACATTTCAATATCCACATCAATTAATATCATTGGGGTAAAAAAGGGAACAATGTTGAAAATTAGGTGCCATTTTATTATGGTGTTCTAACATAACAAGTATTTATTTAATCGTTCATTTTGAAAATAGCTTTAGCGTTAACAGTAATGTATGTATTCCTTAAACCACAATAGCATGTAAAGTTTTCTACGAATCCGTGTAAAAAATATCCGAGACATATTGGAATATTTTTATCTTTTTTTCAGAATGAAAATTATAATAAGTGAAATTTTATTACTGACGTTTGTTAACGACATTGTGATGTATTTTAAATATGTTTGTTTTAAAGAATGCCTATAAGTACGGGCATATGTGTATGAGGAACCTGGTAAGACTACCTGCCCATCCCAGAATTTTCATTAACAAAGCTAAATGAAAAAACCTCTACTCAAAAAGGTCAGCTTAAAGCTAAAGTCAAAAATGTTTGGCATTTTTTTTATTGCATTTTCCTATATTTCAAATATTATAAATATTTCTATAAGCGCTCTCAAGTTTTACCATTTTTCCAATCTTTTCCATTATTTATTTCTAGCAAACTGTTATTATGTTTGATTCAATATTGGTTATTATATATTTTCAGGCGCAAGGTGAGCACTGCTTTTATTGCGAAGAAGTCTCAGGTGATTTCGAATATTTAAACTAAAATAACATTTATTACAATTTATTTTATAAGAAAATTATATTCGAAATATATATAATATTCTTTTATAAAAAAAAAAATATAAATTTGCGATATGTAATATTTCTTTAACAGGTGAAAATCACCATAGCGGACTGGAACTAGTGAGGAACTCATTTTATGTCTTAAATTCCACACAAAGTTGCGAGCGATAACTAATACAATATGAACTTAAAAGAAGAAATATATTCATTTTTATTTTTTTATTATTTTCTGCAATTTTTGTTATAAAAGATATAAAAGATTTGAAAAATTTCAAACTAGGTTGCGAAGGACATCAGGGCTGACCTATAAGTCTTGGATCTGTTACAGTTAGTTTTCCTTTATGACTATAGTTCTAAAGAAGTACTGACGTCCGACTTGCAGTAGGAGTTTGCTTGCACTTTCCAGTTAAGTCCTGACCTCTTGGCTATTTTTACACTAAGACAGTAGTCTCAATTTTTCATACCTTATGGCCGTTCTAGGTTGTACGTCTTGTTTCTTTTTATAGATATATACTACATTATATTTATATAATGTACATGTAATATATTGCACTTATACTGAACATCCTTGGCGTTCAGTTCCGCCACTTAACAATGTCTCAGATTCGGGCAAAAATTGATGATGATAATATAATCAATTGGTGAAAATCGATGAGGCTTGGGACTAGACATTTTCAATGTATTTAACCCAATTAATATGAAGCAGCGCAGCGTTGAGTTACGCCAACGGAAACATTAACATTAGGTTTATTCTATGTACCCCGCTAAACGGGTAAAAACGTGAAGCTATTCCCTCTATAACATTAATTTAACAGTAACATTTGCGTTTTTATAAGCAATAACAGCATCTGTATTTTATAGCCTATTTTATTAGGACTAAAAGTCTTTTGAATCAAGACCAGTGCAAAAAACTGGGTTAAGGTGCCTATTCGAGGTAGATTTATTCTATATTGAAGTGAGATGAAAATTCAGTTTCCATTTGCTCCTGAAGCTTTCAGGTTAGTAGAGGATTTTGAAATTTGTATATATTAGTATGCTTTAGATTCTTTTCGAATATAATGGGGAAAAATGAGAGTATATTTTTCATATTATGCAAAGTTAAATATGTATTTATTGCTAGTAGCCTATTTTGGCTCTGCGGGTGTGGTGTTATTATTTTTAGAGGGTATTTAAAGATTTTTCAGAATTTTCTTGTTGTTAGCGGTTATAGTGTAAATACTTTGCCATTTTGATATGAAGTTGAATCATCTGTACGAAATTCTAAATTCCTTTTTTTGCTTCACGCTGTCTCCCGTATATGGCAGGGTAAGCAGAGAGAACCTGGTGTTATTTCACTCTGTTCCTCGCTACACACCCAAATATTAGGTATTGTTTTACTTTTTCATCACAGCGAGAACATGAAAATGATTTATTTCTTTAACTGGGATTGAACTCCCAACCCAACGTGTTTAGAGTAAGACTGTTGTGAATGTTTTACAAAATACATAAGAATTTGAACGTAGCGGGAATCGAACACGGGTCTCTTAGAAGTATATATTCGAAGTTATATTCGTTGTTAACAAATATTCCGTACATGACTACATTTATTAGTATGAATTGTAAATCTCTAAAGCCCGTATCGTATTTTGCGGAATACACAAGAATATGGGAAGTTATTTAAAGTAAAATAATGGAGCTATTATCAGAAGACTCGCTAGGTGTGATGTTGCAATCGAGGTTTATGTTATATTAACATTGTACGTACAGTACATTTGGTGTTATGGTGGTGTTTCGGATGGGTGTGTTGATTATATATTATTCAGTTTTCAGCTTTAAGTGAGAAACGTAGTGTGATTTCTCACTATATTCCAAATTGTTTAGAGGTTAGAGGTAGAGAATGCTATTTATTAAATACATTAACAACATAAATAAGTTGTGAAAAATCTATAAGAATTTCGACGTAGCTTGATAAGAACGTATGTCTAAACGTATGTCGTAAATTGGAATATAATAATTTCGGAATTATAATTAAAACGAATTTATAGTAATATATTAAAAATAATATAATATATAAAATCGCTTTTTTTCAAACAAAATTATTAACAAATTTATCGATTTAAACATTTTTAAAGTGTTATTCTATATTTAAGAAAGAAAAATACTTATTTTAGAAAGGTATAAAAATTGAACATAGCAGTATTTGAATCCGCGCTTCTTGAAAACTATCCAAGCCATAAATAAGTACATATTTCTTATTTATTTATAACTATATTTCGTCTTAGTTGTCTCCTTTATATAGCTGTGTTATATATTACAGAAGTATAATATGAGGACATGTCATCAACATACGTATGTGCATGACAAATTTAGTAACAAGTGGCGGCTATCAATAATGCTAAAACTAATGCACTTCAATATATTATACGCCAACCATTAATTATTTGATAGTATAGGTCGACTTGCAATCTGTCTAAACTCAGACTACTATTTAACCTTTCTGTCATAATTTCTCATTAATTTGTTATAAATCTTAATATAATTGACATATAATATAAATCATAGTCATCCTGACGCAGCAACATATAGTCTGACTGTTATGTGTTCGATTCCCATCGGAGGGAATGATTCATTTTCATTTTCTCCTTGGAATTGAGTTCAACCACTCATCAGGGGTATCGTAACACTAGGTATCTTCTATATTCGAGTTGTTTCTTCTATATATACTGCTATATTCTATTCTATATTTAAATTAACGCTATTATTAAGATGTCGTGCTCTTGTCTGGGAATCGAACCCACAACCTTTACAGCCACACATTTGTGCCACTGGGCCTCTGGCCTTAAGTAGTTTGTACATTACCATTACCATTCTTCTTACAATTTGGAGACTTCATTTATGTGTAATATCTGACTTGGCTAGTTTTCATATGAATTTACAATAGAATCTGAATAGAATTTGAATACATTCATTAATATCGATGTAAATTAATTTGAAAACTAGCCAAGTCAGATATTACACATAAATTAAGTCTCCAAGTTGTAAGAAGAATGGGCATTTTCAGTTGTTATAAAATATTTTATATTGTTAAAAATAAATTTCAGGACTGACCATTGAACTTGGCATACATTTACATCTCACTTCTTTTATCGCTGAAAGCATACGTTTTATTACAGAACTTGGCTTTCTTTTTACATTTATGTTTTTGATGGGATATCATTACTTTTTGTACAGAAATTATAAGTAGGAAGGTTCATAATGTTATCAAAATCAAAATATTCTTTATTCAATTTGGCCATTACAATTACTTTTCCTATAGGAAGCTATTATAGCAAGAAACTCAAGAGTTGCTCTTTTTAAAACATAGTTTAGAGTAAGCGCTTCATAGGACATTTCTCTTCGCCGAATAAACCAAGAAGGACACCATTGTGATAATACACTTCTATCTTAATATTGTACAAATCTACTGCAGCCTTTATTTCGGAAGTAGCTCCGTACGTAGTTAAGCAAAGCATGTCTTCTTTAGAAGAGTAAGGATTCCCGTTTCGAGCGCTAGTGTAGATACTTAAATCATTCCAGTTACGACATACGTACTCTACCATAGTCTCGCGCAATTTATTAGTTTGTTGTATATCAATACGCTCAAACGAAGAATATGCAATAG
>HE671252.1:47651-84923 GCA_000313835.2 Heliconius melpomene melpomene
GTCGTGATAGGAGAACGCTTCCGCTGAGATTTGTCCGAAGGTAGCTACGCGCTCGTTTGATGAGACAACCATGAGGTCCAGCAAGGATGGCACGCAACCAGGGAAGAGGTGGGTTGCATTCGTCGGAAGGATATTTAGGTTAGAGCTATTGATTATGGTTTTAAGCCGAGTTGAGCGTGTGTCTTTCTTAATGAGACATGTGTTAAAGTCACCCATTATGATGGAGTGGTCAACTTCTGGCACATACTTTTCTAAAAGAATCTCAAACGAATCAAAATAATTCACATGTAAGGTGGGACTATAAAAGACACCAAGTAACATCTTAAGGGTGCCAAATAGGACCTCTATAAAGATATGTTCCGATGAATTTGAGTAAGCTGAAGGCGATTTATCTAATATTGAAAAGGGAATGTGGCTCCTAAGATAAATAGCTACTCCCCCTCCACCTTTCCCTGTCCTATCGTTTCGTATCAGGTGAAAACCCGGTAGGGCATATGCAGTTGATGGTAAACTGGGTTTGAGAAATGTCTCAGATACGAGTACTGCATGAACATCTCTTACATTAAATGAGTCAAGGAGGTCTGGATAATGGGCTGGTATGCTTTGCGCATTGATGTGGACTACATTAAAATTTTTTGAAAAGTTTTTAAGTTTGCTGTCTAATATTGAGTTGAGAGGATCAGATATGCTATGGCAACTATCGTCGGATGTTGTAGAAACGCACTGGTGAAAAGAATTATCAGATATACTACCACTATAAACACTATCATTATTATGCATACTAACAATAACTTAATATTAATACACAAATAATATAAACGTATATATTATATTATATTTAAATATAGATAATATAAATATATATATAAAAATAATAATAATAATAATAATATTGATATATATAAATATTAATGACAATATATATAAAATAATATTAAATAAAATAGAACTGTAATGCGACACTTTGTTCAACCGTCAGCAGTATTTTAAAGTTGACTACTATAATAAAAAAAAATAAAAGAAAAATTACATAAATACACAAGACTTGTTATCGTATAACGAAACGATTTTAGCGGCATATATTATCTATCACTATGTAGATGTCGACTGTCATTATTGCGTTTGTTTATATCGCTTAACAAAAAGAAAATGAAAATAGTGGGTAAACTTACATATAGTTAACTAAAAACAACATTATTGAATATTAAGAACCAAACAAATAGTAGATAAGTGTGGACTAAAAAAAAAAGAAAAAAACAAAAAACAATAATAACTTAATAGTAAAAACCCAACTTCACTAAATACTGTGAAACAGAAGCGTAAACAAACAGGTTACTTTTTTACAACTCTTCTCATTGGACGAACAGTTGGCTTGGCTGCAGCAGCTGACTTGACAGTAGTGGGAGCGCATGTACCTTGACTTCGAGGTTCTAAATTGGTGGATATACAATCAAGTTCCGCACAGTGAACTATAGTATGACGCTTACCGTCCGGGCCAATAACAATTACAAAGCCGTCTTTTGTCCAGCATTTAGAGATACCAAACCGCTGTCTTGCCAGCATAAAAGTTTCATGTCTGGCCTTGGTTAGAAATTCAGAGAGAGTAATACCTATGTTCTTAAGAGTTGATTTTGAGTACCATATTTGATTCCTAAGCGATTGGTCTCTGAACTTGACTAAAATGGGCCTTGACTTCCCTGGAGAGATTTTACCCAGTCGCTGGACTCTAGTGAAGTCATCTGCACAGAAATCTGAGACTTTGAGATGTTTGGCCAGCACCTGGGTCACTTGCGATGCAGTGTCTTCATTTCTTTGTTCAGTGACACCATGTACTAACAATATTTTTCTACGACTTCGCATTTCCATGTTGTCATACTGTCTAGTAAGAAGCTGCACCTGAAGCTGAAGCCCCTCCAGAGCATTCAATACAAATGATCTAAAAGTATTGAACTGGGATGTAATGTTAGTTGTTGGGCTTGCCATGTTGCTTGCATTGTTTAAACTTTTTTGAAATTCAGCCATTTGAAAATTGAAGTGCTGCGTCAGCTCATCTATCGAGTGCTTAATAGAATCCATGGTAATGCTTGAGAATATTTTAAAAAAGTATGTACTACACAGTTGCCTCAAGGTTACTTGAGGTCACTTGTTTAATTATACTTCTTGTAGAATGATGGAAATTTTTAAAGGAATCACACTGCTGGCAGGTTAGACAACTTAACTCATTACTTTTATATAGTAAACACTTGTAAAAA
Source organism: Heliconius melpomene melpomene (assembly GCA_000313835.2). NCBI lineage: Eukaryota > Metazoa > Arthropoda > Insecta > Lepidoptera > Nymphalidae > Heliconius > Heliconius melpomene. Next base: position 49,904 of record HE671252.1, read on the forward strand.
TTATTTTAAAAATTAATAAACTATGAGAGCTCTAAAAATCAGCTGTTGTCACTTTTTGCACCTACCCTCGAAAATCCAATAATATAATTTAACTTTAAAATGTATATTTATAACTTTTATATTTTAAGTTTTATATTTATTACAATAAAGTTTAAAATTGAACGATACAAACTGTGTAGTGATTTGGATTAACAAGAATGAAAATTGTATGTGTGAGATAGAGCTCGCATGTGCGTTTAATATCAAAAGCTTTGACTTAATTGCTTTTTTAAATGTTTATGAAATTGAGTCTGGTTTAAGCTTGAAAACTCAATAACATATAAGTTTATTTGTTTTACTATTAATTTTATAAATTAATGAAAAAGCCATCTAATTTAAAGGATATAAAAGAAATTTATATAGCGGGAGCCCTCTAAACTTATTATTTTTCTCAAGTATGAAAAACATTTTTTTAAAATACATTACAAATTATTTGTTTTCATTTCACTGCTTTGGTAAGATAGTGTTCGTTTCGACTCAGTTTCTAGAATTCAGGCGGAAACCGGAGAACGGAGAGCGGATTGTCTAAACACTGTCTATCAATAATGAAAATAAATGTGTGAGAAACTGATTATCGACGCTAGGTTCCCTCTGTTAACCCTGCTATATGCAGGATATAGCGTGAAAATTAAAAAAAAATTATAAGTATAAATAATTTATAAGTGCTCTATAAAATATAACCAAATAGTACGTGATGTGCGGTTTATCACGTCAATGCTAGTGACCGCAATTCTCCACCTGTCATTCATCTTTAATTATTGTATTGTGAAATTCATTGAACGCGCCTTTAATTGAAATATTAGCCTTAAATTTTACAATATATCATTTATGCAAGTATGTAATATCTTTAAAGATATATATCTAAATTATTTTATTGATATATTTTAAATATGAATTGTAACATTTAAATTATTTTTACTAGAGCTTTTTTCTTATTTCAATTTTCTTACAAATAGAGCAACTTGAAAAAGAAACGGAATATTATGAAAGATTATAATTGGTGTTTTTATTTTAATAACTACTTATATACTAATGGGATTTATGTACCTATATTGAAATATAATATTTAATTTGAATAATTATTAAAAATTATCTATTCAGAAGTACTTTACATATACAAGTACATGGCGAAAGCTGACACGAGCTCACCGCAAGGCTCTGGTGTGACATTTAATCAACTTTGATTGTGCTCGCATTGTTAATGTTGTATCACTATATCATTTCATATGTCTCTCTGTCTTCCAATTATATATTTGTGACTTTTACTCTAAGTACTTTGAGTATATAATTGGTGGTTCCTTTAGTGCCTTGTGTTGATGGTGGTTCTTAGAGTTGGCTCCCACATACGTATACAGAGAATTATATTTTAAATTTCTAATTCCTATTAATGAAAGTGTGATCAAAAATTAGTTTCATTCATTTTAATCAAATTTATATTTGCATAATATAAAAAGCAATAAAATACAATAAATAATAAATTTTACAATTTCCGTATAAGTATATAAAGAAAATTGTAAAAAACGAACAATTTTCTTTTTCCGTACCAAAATCTCGATACCCATTTCCGATTCTGAATATTAAATCCACGTTTCTAACATTGGAGGTGCAATCGAGAATACCGAATGTAAGTTGCCCACTGCATTTGCATAGCAACAGCTGTCACAGTATTCCGATATCAGTAAGGTTTGCCAGCCAATAAAATTCTACATAAAATCGAATAACTTTACATAGAGCTACGAATATTTTTACGTAAATGACTAACTGGTTTGTATCTATAAAAGTAAAATATTAATTGAAAAAAGTTTTTATTAAAAAGTTATGTTGTACTAAAATGAAAATAATAATTTTATGAAATTGCAAAAGCTTGTATCACACAAGAAATTTCATTAATATGACAAAAAGCTTGGTAATCAAATAAATGGTATATTAGAATATGTTTCATCCGAATAAGCATATAGCAAGGCAGGCAGAGAGAGAGAATGTGGGAACCTAGTGTTAAGACACTCTGTTCCCATTAAGTACATTAAAAAAAGAAAAAAAAATGGTACGTCTGGGACTACTCTTGAAGAATTAGTAAAACTTATATAGCCTATTCTATATTATTTACTTATGCTAGTAGTTTATAGTGTTATTCCCCATACTATACTGAAAGTCTTACAAATAGTTGAGAGTTAGGGAAAGTGCTGCCTATTAAGTTGTTGATAAACAATATTATACTTTGATTTGTTTAGTAAGTTTAGTTTCGAGTAGGGAATGATATATTCTCTTATATTTATTTAATACAAGTCCCCACGCGACTACGCTCGCTTTTTTCAATTTAATATTATTTAAGTATATTTAGGGAAAATTGGTTGATTATTTTAGTATCAATAACTTCAACATGAAAGTTTCATACAAATCAGTACAGTAGTTCAGAAGATGTGCGTGTACAAACATAACGACAGTCTTTCAGTCAGAAAACCGCTATTTTGGCTTATATAATTACTAAATAGAGCTTCTAAGGAATTATATAAGCGTAGTACAGATAATTAGCTTGTGGCATTTGACTGACTTCTATCAAATTACAAAATGTAATTATTGTTTTCAATGAAAATGGATGCTAATTTCGTATTTGTTGGAGTAATTTAACGTTGTCTTGTATTTAGATGCAAAATAATTATTTATTCAATTAAAATATTAGTAAAAGGCCGGAACACATGAAGTAAGTTAATTCCTACAGTTATTAATTATTATATTTACATTTTCTGGTCTCGTTAGACAAATACTGAAGTACTATTTCATATTATTTTCAATATATAAAGTCAGCGAAAAGTAGAGAATAATTATCCTATTATTCTTTACTTTTCACTCTTCTCTACTTTTGTATATCGGAATATAAGCATAACGTGGCTGCGAGGTTTCTCAGTAATATCTCAAAAATTGGATAGTGTGACGTATCTACAGATACTATACTGCAAAATACTACAGACTATGGATAATTCAAAACATTTTCTTTAAAAACAAACAATTTATATATAAAATATATATAAGATTTCAGACGGTGAAGCCTAAAACATGAGGCATAAATGAAATACACGTAATTTATTTCTCGAACTTTACTCCACGAGTACTTAAAACTTTTATTTTGTGATGTTTCATTATTAGTTTAATGTATTGAAATTTATAATTTAGAATAGGTATGTGAGTTCGTTCCCATTCGTGGGAAAGACTTATATTCATTTTCTCGCTTTGCTAATAATACAAAACTTCGAGGCACTCTATATTTCGAAAATGAATGGAGAAAAGAATGGATGGCAAGAAAAACGTATAGCTGCCTTGTATTTTAAGTTACTTAATAATAACATATATCTTTATTTTAAAATTTTGATTTTATAATTAATAATTTATATAAAAGGAAAGTTATGAAAGATGAAAAGTTAAAAGTAAATTTTAATAAGACACTTAAGTGTTTGAGAGATAGATAATTAAATGGAATATTATTATTGGACTCTGATTATATAAATGTCTAGTCTACTGATGAATGTTATGCTAAAAATTATGCTAAAATTATAATTCATTATAAAAAAAATATAAGTTAATCGTTTTCAAGATATTTTAAGAGAGGTTGTTACGTTAATTAAAATAAAATAAAATTCCTAGAGATATGTATATTTCCTGTTATATGCAAGATATTATGAGAAGCGAAAAAGAAAATCTTTATAAATGAAATATTTTGAGGTATGTATATTTTATTTATTTTCTGAACGCATTTCTCAAATGTAATGGAGTAGATAGATATAACATAAAGGCAACACATGTTATTCGGCACATGGCTTTAAAAGCAATATATAATTACCAAGTGCGTCAGTGACCACCCAAGGTGAAGTGGAACAGCGTCCGTTAACGAAATGATTGCAGGTTCCATTCTCAATCGGGAAAAGATTTTTTTTATTCCCCACTCTGGCGAGACAAACTGCGGCATTAAGTTCCGCCAAGCATCAACAAGCTATAATCATCCCAAGAAAATCTTACTATATACGCTATTTAAACTAAAACAGCTTTAAACATAAGCCACTTCACAAAAATGTAATAAACATTTTAAGCTATGATATTAATCTTATACAAGGAAATAAGAACATAACATTGTAGAGTAGAATTACTTGTAGTGGAAAACAAGGTTATATTTCACTGGTGTTTCATACAGGGGCACTTTAATTGCTCACATCTTCCCGACGATAAAGCACGCGCGAAGACGTTACTCAATGCTTAGGACTAAAGATGAGGCTCTTATTCAAGAGGAAGGCAATTTTTTACTTGATTTTGTGATTTAGTTTAGCTGTAATACTAATAAGTTTTTAATCTGCTATGTGTCATTATATCACACTACTAGACTTTGGGGAGCCAAAGGATCTCTACGTCGATTTGTCCTACAAAGACCTCATCCAACGACTTCCCGCAACCTTGACCAGATCACATGGGTCCGTCTACTGGATGTAGGTCCATTTCATGACCGCCATTCGATCCTTTCTGTCTCAACGGCACGGTTGTCCTGTTTCTTTGCCCGGCCTACTTCCACTTCAAATTAACAATTCTTCGAGCAATGTCGGTTGTTTTGTTCTGACGCTGGTAGAATATTGGCATTTAACATAATTTTTATGTTATGTTTCACATAAAAAATATGTTATGTTTAACAATAAAATTATGTTAAAAGCCAATGATGTTCTTAACACCGAAGTGTTCAGGACACTACTGATATCTTCTAACAGTGTGTTCATGTCTTTCATAATCTCAGACAGTTGATAGTTATCGATAAAACCAATCTTTTTACATGCTTCCATGCAATTATAAAATGATTAATGAGATATTTTTAGTATAATAATAGAAATCCATATTACATTTCAATATTTCTTTTGGAATATGAACCAACAACCGTCGCGTGTCTACGCGAAGAATGTGTCTACATTCTCCAGTTATGCCAGCATAATTATAAAGTAAATAACAAAATTTACAATTCTGAAACGAGACTGGACAAAATTTCAAACGTTGATTTCATATGAGATTTTCCTCTGAATATTATAATTTAATATTAAATTACTTCATTGTTACATAAGACCGTCCAACTCGCGAGGCGAGATAACAGCGTGCGCCAGAATTAATTAGCCAACTAAAAACTTGGCTCATTTTGTGTAATACCATCCGTGAACAAGATGAAGGGCCTAAAACAAGTTGTAGGTAGTTTAAGTTCGTAAATTAGATTTTGAATTTCCTAACTTGATTTAGAATGATTGATTGACTGACTGGAACTTTAATGGAGAGCGTTATTGTATATAATAATTATTTGTATACAATATTATAAATAATTAATAATTATTATAAATAAGAGTCGTGGATTCAAATCCCATTCGGGGTAGATTATATTTAATATTTTCATATCCTCGCTCTGGTAAAGAGACAAACAGCTACTATACAAAAAACATATTATAATAGACGTATTGAAGTAATCCATATAATGCTATGAACTAAGCTGATTATATTTAGACTTAGTAATATTATCAGATAGGCTTTGTTATGTAGTCTAGGTTTGTTTTGGTATTGTGAATAAAATGAGCATGAAAAGAAAAGTTGAGATTTGTACTAAGATACGAGTACATTACGTATTAATTCTTTTTTAAGCTTTATGCTTGAGGCCAGTTGTTCTACAGGGACACAAGGGTGCGATTGTAAACGCTACGATTGTGAGTTCGATTCCCACTCGAGGATTTTAAATTAAGAAGTGAAAAACTGAAATACCATTTTTACCATCATTTTGTTTTGTTATCGTTTTGGGCAATAGTAGATTATTTATAGTAAATGATAGTTATCAATTACATCAATTACCATATTATATTTAAAAAAAATTCTGATATTGGTTATTTTTTTTATATATTTGTTAAATGAAGTAATTCACAAAACGTGTCTACTTTAAAAGTTCCTGCCAAGAAAATGTCGAAATAAAGCTTACGCTTCAGTTCGTTCGGTAAACCTAACAACTTTTACACCTCGCAAAGTTTGCTTAAGTCTAAATTTAGGTTTTCTTAGAAGAATATTTTACACGTTTCAGTAAGTGTAAACTTTAAATCTCAGTTTCGGTTATATCTTTTTATGAAGATATATATAAGAGTCATCAGCAAGACACTCTTTTGTTCACTTTCTATGTCTCCTTTATCGAGACATTCCGTGATTAGTAACGCAACTTAATATCGAGCTTTGCCTTGCCAAAGAAAATAATTCATTCTCCCATGTACGCTTTAATGTCTCGAATTCGGACGTATAGTGGAGAATAAAGTGTCTTACCGCAAACTTGATATTTAGTATCAAATGTGAAACGAAGCTTAACGCCGCCGTTTCTCTTGAACAAAAATATTTACAAGAAAATTCTGTTTCAATATTATTAGATTTTTTCCGCACATAGGAAGGTAGAAGGAAGCTGGGAACCTTTTGATAAGTCACTTCTATTCTATTAGAACTAAATTAAAAATATTAAATATTTCATTTCCTCGTGTGTGAAATGGGAATCAAACCCACAACCTGTCGCATTTACAATCGCACGCTTGTATCCCTGTGCCATACTGGTATATTACAATATAAATATGTATTAATCATATGCAAAGTAAGAAGCCTTCATACATTCTACTTATATTACCCGAAAAACAAATTGTAAGTATAATGTTTACAAGTATTTCGGCCTAATTTTCCTGCTTTCATGAAAAAGGGAAAACACTGCCGTTTCCTTATTACGGTAAACAACGTTTACTTTAGAAGGTTGCCAAGTTATATTCGAACTTACGGTTGGCTAAGATATTAGCTTTGTTTAACCTTGTTTGTTCTTGAAGTCGCGAATTTGATTCGCGTTTTTAGTGAGAAACAGAGTGTATTAGCACTAGCTTTTCTCTGCCTTCGCTGAGATGTGCTGAATACAGTGCGTAGAGATAACCTACCAACCAAGCGACTATGTGTTGGTTATGACTTGACTAGGTTGTGGATTCGATTCCCACTCGAGGAAATGAAATATTTAATATTTTCATTCCCTCGCTCTGATAACGAAGCAACGAAAATGAGAAGAATTCGGTGGAACTTTCCACCGAATTCCTATTTACCATGCGACCCCCAAGTGGGGGTAAATATTTGTTATTCTTCTAGATTATTTGTTACTTTATACAGACAGGACTATAACATAATTAACTTAAGACGGAAATATTTTTAGTTGTCCTATTATGTCTAATTAATTTAATATTATTTTCAGTAAGATAAGGGCCAATACAATACATACATATTCAATATATATGCTCTTATATAGAACTAGAGTAACACAATAGGCGATTTTGGTTGGACACGTCCTAATTGCACCACGCAAACCTCAATGTGTGTATATGAACGACAGCCACAGCTGCTGTAGAGAATTGAATCTATTTAGGAACTTGCATGAAAGACTCTTGGTTCAAATCCTTATTTAGCTATCGGGATCGTAGGATACTACGCAAGAGATTTATATTCACTTCACTTCTACCTACTCTGATACATGCACCTAAGAGCTCTTAATGCCATCACTGAGAGCTCTTCTGAACTAATCAAGTAAAAACCTGCTTCCTGTAAAAAGAAATGAAATACTATCAAAAACATTCTGTAAAAAGCCAGGTAAGTCTCGATAAAGCTCTTCTGATTGGTTTCTCTATAAAAAGTAACGAAATATCTATAAAGCCAACTCTAAGGCTCTCTCGGATTTAAATTTGATGTGACTTGGCCGTTGACGAAACTTAAAGGATCGGTCGCATAAAACTTATATTTATTAATTTCAAAAATATTAAAATTTATTTTATATTAAATTTTGTCTTTCAAATTTAAATTCTATTTCATTTTCCATTGATTTTAAGTATACAAAGAAATTACTTATTATATGTATGTAAAAAAAAGTATTACTACTAAATTAATAGTATATTCTATTGAATAACATCAACTTCTTCGTTCTATATGGCGCCTGGAAAATAAGTGTCGTTCCTGCTATAATTACACATGGTAAAACGTGAAACTGAAATTTATTATCCCAGCCAACTAGGAAATAGGTGAGTCTAAATGAAAAATCAATATGTAGACTCTATTTTTGGCACAAAGCTATAGCACTGCTTTGGTCATATTGAACTACATACATTATGGACTTTATAACTTTTTTTTTCCAAAATATTTTGGGTCGAATTACATTCACCAAAACCTTTGTGGAATTTCCAACTTCTACGGTCAGCATAATTTACTTTGATATTAAATTTCAAATTTCCTCGCCGCTCTACCGACCGTTATAAAAATATGATAGGGATAAAAGGATAACCCTTTTAATGGACCAGCTCGTTAGGCTATCTGACATCAGATGAAATTTCTGTTAGATAATTGACATTAAGTAACATGTACCGAAATATAACGTTTATCAAGTAATATTTTTAGTACGTATTTAAAATATCAAAAATTCGAAGATAATACACGTAAAAATTACTTAAAATATATATGTATATAATATATGTATATATAAATATATAGGATCTGTGTTAAGACGACGAAAAGATAATTTATATTATTGAAATAAAAGGCAAAATATGAAATTGAAGTCTAGAAATAAGAATTTGAAGTTAAAGAAGAACGAGAGTAAAATTATTAATTAAAAGTGAAGAATTGCGCATTTGATGTGTAAAAGGAAGGATATTTTTTAGTAAAGAACCTATATAAACGTACATAGGCCCAACTCTTATACCAGAATATTAAGATCCCTTTATGTACTATCGTAATATTCACAAAATATTTACAATAACTAACAATTACAATGTAGAAACACTACGCATTTACTCTTAGAGTATATTTTTTAAATAGTAAGTTCAAAAATTTTACAATTTTCACCTTACAAAAGCTGAAACGTTTTATTACAAACAATCATCACACAGCGGGCGGTAATTTTCAGAATTTCTAAACTTGGAATTCGTGTAATATTAGACACAGACAGAAAAAAAAATGGAATAGTACAACTGTATTGCTAGAGTCGACGTGTTTATATATTCAACAATGCTATTTCAACACAAACAAAACAATTTGAAGTATTCGGTTTGTTTTACAGAGAGATAGACAGAGACATCACAGAATTTTTTATTATTTCATAATTTCCCTCTCATTTCCTCATTTTCCAAATATATTTTTGAGATGATGCGTATTAAGTAAGATCTGTCGGAACTCTGTCTACCAGAATAGGTAAAATGAAAATAATTTTCAAATATAATCACTCCCTGGACTACGCATTGAACCGACAACTAACACGTTTACCGTCAACCACTGAGCCACAACGACTCAACTGCTATAGTAATAGAGCAAATAATTTAAAACGACATCACAACCTAGACCTATAGGTCTCGGAACAGGTCTAGGAATTGGGGAACAGAATGATACGTGCTGATATTAGGCGTCGTGTATAGACCGCAACGCAAATTGCACTAGCACACTCTAGTGTGTACACGTTGTGTGGATATGTAAATTCAGAAATCGCTTTGCTCTGGATTGTCTTGAAATGGTATTGTGTAATTTTGTGTTCTTATTTTAGTATTAGTTTTGTATGTAATAATATTTCCGTTTTGTGTAACAATTTCGTGTTAAGAATTTAAATTTATATTAATTTTAGTAAATTAATAATAATTATGGATAGAACTTCAATCATTTTTTTTTGTTCAAGTTGGATAAAGCGACGTATTAAATGCATTTGATAAGATTTGAAATAACTTCATGCTGTATCTCGTATATAGTACGGAAGGTAAAAGGGACCTTCTATTGAGACACTTCGTTCTCAACGCACCGCCCAATATTCGAGACCGGAACACAACTCTGCGCCTTGTCTAGTTACCAGTGGTTTTAAAATATGATGTTCAAAATGACTATTGAAAAAGAATTTTAGAAAAATTATGACCTATGTATGTAAAAGTCAGTTCTACAGATTTTAACAAAAAAAGTAACATTTAGTAGATTCTCAAATAGTAATTTTTTTATGTTTAGATTTATATAAATACAGCAGTATATCTAACTAAACTTTTGCAAATAAAAATTGAACCGCTATTAATTAATAATTAGCACAAATTAATAAAAAGCTTAAATCAGAATTTTTCTTATTAGCCCCAGTATATTATATCACATAATAGAAATAAAGATTTTGGTAAAAAAAATATATATTTATTTTTTTCTTTTATGTAATCCTAAACTTTCCTCATACAGCAGCCCTATAGTCCATTTTGGCCATGGTTATTACGTTAAACTAAGTTTTTGTATACGGTACATCCATACTAGGGGAGAGCGGGGCTAAAAGTTACCGAGGTAAGTTGTTCCGATGGAAATAATTTCGCGGAGAAAAGTGATAGGAATATTTTGTAAACATATAGTGAAATGCAATGTGATAGCGCACCCATGGCCAGCATATTGAACAATCTAGTGGCACTCGAAATCAATGGAATAGCACACGGGTGTCGTTGGTGTACGATTGTAAATATTTTTGCATTTCATATTTTTGGTCTATCTCACAAATTTTAACGATTAGCCTCGAGTTTGTTAGGGTTTTTTTTACATTATATTACCTAGTATTTCGGAACACTATTTGTAAATTATTTATGTTTTCTATATCTTATTTATATTAAATTTTTTTTCAACACGTGTTTTTGGGGCTAGATGTTCCCTTTTTTTGGGGCATGTTGTGACCTGTTGTTGTGACGAAAAACTTTCACCAATTCATTTGTACCAATAATGGGATGTAAATATTGTAATTTTTCATACTAAAAAATATTGTAATTTAGTAACATGCGGACTTATGCTCGGAAATCAACTCGAGGTTATGTGGCATATGAGTTGATGCAAAAAGCAGGGGATGTAGTTTTCAAAGATTTCAGGAATAAGATAAAAACTGTTACCAAAGAATTATATATACATATTAAGTGCGAAAACCTAAAGGTATAAAATTTTTGTTTATTATTTTGGTTTAACAAAATCAAAATAAGTTTTATTTTATGTAAAATTATCTTTTACTTTTTTAGTTTCCGTTTGTTTTTCGGTTCGGTTTTTTTTTTGTTTCTAAAATTAATTCTTTTTACGATTTTAAGTGATAAGTAACCTTAAAAGGATACTTCTTAAACGAGTGTTGGTTGTGGTGGTAGTGGTTGTTACCGAGTGGCATCTGTTGTGATATGTAAAATTTGACTCAATTAGGTATTACTTTTGTGGAAACTAACATTTTGGTATATTGACAAGAAAATACATTAAAAATATTCGGGCGAATTGGGAACCTCTCCCTTTTTTGAAGTCGGTTGAAAATGAAAACATCTTTTTTGAGGTTGGTTGAAAAGAAATGCAACGATGGGAAATCTTACTTCTGACAATAATTTTAACAAAGTTTTCCCTTGTTAATATTCCAGTATAATTAAAATTTACCAAAATAAAAACAATTTTTCTCAATTTTGACCGGATTTTATAATCGGAACCTAACCAAACTTTCATCAAACTATCCTTGAAGTGTATCCTTTCAAATAAAAAAAGAATCATTAGAATCGGTTGGCGTGATATTGAGTTATTCGTCATTTTGTCGCACACGTACCAATACAAATTCAATACTTATGTGATTTTCTCATAGATACCATTGTCAAAAATAGACCAAAAAAAAATTGGTTCCCACATGGGAAGCACTGCCTTTCAAATAAAAAAAATCATCAAAATCGGTTCACCTAATCAAAAGTTATGAAGTAACATACATAAAAAAAAGAAACAGTCGAATTGATAATCTCCTTTTCTTACAGAAGTCGGTTAAAAAAGATTTGCTGTTGCGCCTGGTGATTATTATGATACTGTTGATTATTCCTTAAATAAACAGGCTTTGTTCGATTATTTATTGTTTTTTATTTTGCAAATAATAGCTTTAAAAATATGGTAACAATTTACCCCGGTCTGTTAACAACTTGCCCCAATTCGGGGTAAGTTGTTACTTTCCGACTTCAGTCACAAAAAAAATCATAATAAAAAAGTCTTACAAAGAATACCCCAAATTACTGTTTTAATTGCAAGTCTAGATATGTAAGTTGAATTTGATTATATTGTATAAATACTAAAATAAAAGTATTCGTAGCAATATTTGAGGTTAAAAAAAAATCGGAACTTTTGGCCCCGCTCTCCCCTACCTTTTCTTTGTTCAAAGTAATTTCAACCTTATTTGCTTGTGATAATGTTATTGTTAAATTGTTTTGTCTTAGCAAAGATATCTTGTGAACCGAACTGATTCGGTCCAGTAGATTGCAGAATCTCTTGGTGATTGTGAATTATTTGGTCATACGATCATTGTATTTGGCAAATATTATGTCTACTACAATTACCATAGCAAACATCTTGTTAATGGTAACTCATACAATATTATCATAGTGCTTAATATCTATATCTATTTATCTATCTATGTTAATAATGGTAAATTATTTACGCATGGTATATGTGGTAAATTAATTGACGTTCATAAAATAAAGCATGTGACTTATTATTTTATATACATTTATTTAGTTTTGATGTGTACACTATATTGGAGTTATATTTTAGTTTTAGTTACACGCACATAGCAGGGTAGACAGAGGGAACCTGGGAAACTAGTAATAAAACACTTTATTCCTATAAAGACACTTCCGTTCCCAACTTTCCGCCGAATTCTCAAGGTATTGTGTGTTGAGTGGTGGAAATTAGCGTCGCGTTTTCCTCGTTACCATAGCGAGGATATGAAAATATTAAATATGTCATTCTTCCGAGAGGGAGTCATAGCCATAGCCACCATTATTTATTACAATTATGTATATCAAAGTTATTTCAATATTTTCGGTTTCAATATTTCCGTTTCAGGCTTATTATTAATTTGTAAAACAGCGTCTTATTGCTAACGTTATGGATGTCATTTCAATCCCACTTCGGAGGAAATATCAATATAAATATCTCTAATAAGACCCTTACAAATTCCAATATAAATATTTCTAATTTAAAACAGTGACATCAAAACAACGTATCAAATTTGATTTAAATGCAGAGAACGGAGTGTTTTCTGCCCATGAGGAAAATGGTGTGACACTAAAAATAGTAAATAGCTGCGTAAATTTAACCCTTCTGTTACCCCCACTAGCTATATTCCACTATTTCAAACATAATATTTATTTCAAACATTTTTATATGGTGAACATAGTAATTGAGTTTTTACAACTTTCTCAAGAAAAATAGAAAACTGTTTGTTGAAACGTAGTTTACGTTACTTTCTAAGAAGTTAACTATTAGAAGTTAGTTTTGTTTGCGGATGTTTTATAGATCTAGCAATATAGTTTAGGAGCATTATTGCACTATTTTACGGAGGCTAGTCGTGGACAAAGTGGGACTGTAAACGCAAGTTGTGGGTTCGATCCCCCCTCGAGAAAATGAAATATTTATTTCAATTTATATTTTCATTTCTTGCTCTGGTGTCGAGGCAAATCGCGGCGTTGAGTTACGCCACTCATTGAGTGATGCTTCCCGAATTCGGCGGAAAGTGCGAAACGAAATGTCTTAACACAAGGGGATACAGCGTGAAGTTGATTTAATAGTTTTCCTAAGTCTTAATAAAAATATATATTTTTTGTTTCTATACGTTTGTACAACACGGAGGAAAAAAACAATAAAGACAATCTTATAATAATAAAATTAATACACAAAACGTATAATAAAATTAATAATTTACGTCACAACGAAGTAAAAATCAATATCATAGTTAGTTAAAGAGTTAATTAACTAGTTTCTCTGCACTAATATTAAATTCATGCAAGCGTAGCTAAGACCTAACCCCTGAAGACGCAAAAGCTAAACTTTAAACACAACTTCATAATTTAGTAAGCATTGTCGAGTGGTCTCTCTACAGTTAATTTTTGATCTCAAATAATAACAATATGTGACATATTTTGTTAGAAAATTAGAAAGAAAGAAGAATTTAACTTATGCTATTATAATATTTAAAAGGCGGACGTAGTGCAGTGAGACGCCATCTGACTGAAACGTAAGTGTGATGGTTGTGGATTCAATCCCCAATCAGGAGAGTACCTAGTTATATTTAAATTATTTCTATTTCCTCGCAGACCGGAGTATCTTAAAACTAGGTTTACTCTGTCTACCTTGCCATCCGGAGAAAAGCGCGCAACTGCGTTTTTGCTATTAATATATAAGTTAGTAGCAACCCACTCTTGGCAAATAACGGGAAAAAGGAAATATTGTAAGGATATGTTGTTGGCATATTAATTTCAATGAATCTAATCTAAGATACGTGTTTTGCTGCCAAAAATAGATTTTTAAATATTACAATTTTTTATATAATTGTTTAAGACAATACATGATTCTTTTGTCTAAAAACTGTAATATTCACATATAAGTACATGAAGTTAGCATTCATTTGAAATTTAAAGGACTAAGGAATAAGGACAAACCCTTCGTCAGCCAGCGACATACCGTCTGATTGTAAACACGTTGGTTGTGGGTTCGATTTCCATTAGAAAGGAGAATTAATTATTTTCATTCTCTTTCCTCCAAAATTAAACGGATTCCTCTGATTACCCTGCTGTGTTCGGGATATAGAGGCGTGAAGATTTAATTTAATTTTTTATTAATATTTTTTAATTTATAACTGTAAAGGTAATTGTTCATAATACTCTATAATAGAGCAATGAACCAAATATATACATAATAGACATTTTTTTCCATCATTTAATTCTTCTTCAAAAAGAAATAAGACCCAAAGATTATCATTATCTATCTTAAAAACAAAAACATCATTAATCTTTTTCTTATAAATTATGAAAATTGAAACGTATAACAATGTGAATACAATAAGTCTTAAGAGAGACTTAAATTTGATTGGGCGTGTCCTTCAATTGTATTTCATTCACAAAAGACATCAAAGCCAGTAACAGAATGGGCCGAGAGTTCGAGTAACAATAAAACCTTACTTATACCCGCATAAATTGCAGATATTAACAATTGACTCTATCGCTCTTCTAAACGATAACCTTTGGATACCACTTTTTCAACATAAATTGGTACTTTCGCGGGTATATATCATAATTTCTTGGAAAAAATCTAATTTGGCATTTTACCTCAATATGCGTAATCTGCAAGTCCAGAACATATGGGGTAAATAATAGTTTTTGGAACTATCTATCATTATGGATATTTATCCATAATGAGTAAATATGTACAGTAGCGGTGTTTTGTTTTTACTAATAGGCAAATATTTTTCATCAGTCCTAAGTCCATTAGTAGAGATTTTATAAGGGTTAATCTATCTAGATTTATAAATGAATCTCAATATGTCATCTAAGACGAGCATGTTAATAGAAATGCAAATTTATTTATTTATTAAAATTAACTGCAACCCTTTGGTTACATATTAAATTATCATTTGCTATAGAACTTGGCGAAATAATTAATCAAATAATATTTTCTATTTGAATATTACGAAATCCTGATAAAATCTCTACTGACGGACTAAGGATTGATGAGAAATATTTGCCTATTAGTGAAAACAAAACACGGCTACTGGACATATTTACTCGTTATTCTCCACCTTTGTGAATAAAAAAAGAAGAAACTATTCTCCCTTGTGAGGATCGAAAGGATAAGCAAATAAACACTAACCAACTGTACCGGGGTGTACCTACTATAAATACTGCTGTTGGTTCTGATACAATCTTGCTTCAAAATCTATTTGCTTAACCAGATTGAGGGGAATATTCGAAATATAAATGTTTATTTTATACCCTAAATTACTACATAGTGTTAGACAATTCCCACCTGTGCTACATTCTTCTTTAAACTGGAATAAAATAATGCTTAACTAAAATGCATTTTTGTTAACGAAAAAAAATGGAGAACAAAAAAATAAAACAAAACTATTATATTCTGTACTAGTCGCCGCCCGTAACTTCGTTCACGATGACAACTTATGACGTAAAACTTTAAATTCTTTCACTGTATGCTGTCTGTCAGTCACTCGATTGACAAAACATATAGATTTTCAATTCAAATTCGTCATTTGTTTATTTTGTATTAGAAAAAGTTTTAATTGCTTCACCAAAATGTTTTCTCCTGATACTTCAAGTTTCACGAAATTTGTATTAAAATTTCATACCGCCCTTCACCTTAATTCTTATTTATTTGTGTATCACCATAAAAGTTTATAAGATGTTTTTGGTAACTTTCAATGGATTTCCTATACAACATTGTATCGCTTTATGTGAATTTTAGTGTTCTTATAAAGAAAAAAGCATATTTTATTCTTAAAAAATAAAAACATGGAAACTACCTGGAGTTATTTGATGCAGGGTAGGCAGAGAGAACCTAGTGTTAAGACACTCCGTTACCACTTTCCACCGAATTCTGGAGGCATTGCATGCTGAATAGCGGAAATGAACGCCGCGCTTACAAGAAATGGAAATATAAAATTAAATAAATATTTCATTTCTTCGAATTGGGATCGAACTCACAAACAGTCGCGATTACAGTCACACTTTGTGCCCTCTTTGAATAGATATATTTTATTTAGATTGTAGAGATCGTCGTGAGCCTCGTGTAAAATAAAGGTAAATTTAAATGCGGCGTTGAGTTCCGCAACTTGGGTCGAAATTGGGAAACGGTTTATTTAATTGTAACCCTCTGCTCGCTATACCTGATAAGCTTGAAGCTGTTATTTTCATCAGAATAACACGAATATCAAAACAAATATGAAAAGAAATGCTTGCACATATATTTTTTATTATCAAACACTATTTTTTACGTTTATTACCTACAATCCTCCAGCTCATTAAAAAGTTGCCCTACTAAAAAAACATTTTATATAAATAAACTTATAAACCAATATTTCAAACATAAAATGGCAAGTTTGTGTAAAGCTTTGCAGTTCCATTGTACATTGAACAATAGTATCGCTTACACGCTTGCCAACTAAGCTGCTAACTTGTATAGTTCGGTTATGAGGTAATCAATCAGAGGGCTTTGGAAACTATTGACGACCACTTTGCAAGTACACTTGTCCCCATATACTCGTACATGTATACGAATAAATAACGATCGGATCGGAGTTAGAGTAACAGCTTTATCTAATGCCGGTTAAACGTATGGGTCGGTTAGGATGATGGGTGTGCGGTTTTGGTGAGACTTTTTGGTTACAGTGTACAAATTTGTAAGAGAAATTT
This sequence comes from Heliconius melpomene melpomene, assembly GCA_000313835.2. Lineage (NCBI taxonomy): Eukaryota > Metazoa > Arthropoda > Insecta > Lepidoptera > Nymphalidae > Heliconius > Heliconius melpomene. Next base: position 67,195 of record HE671252.1, read on the forward strand.
CCGTAAATTGGATAATTTTTTTTATTTTCGTTTGCGTACGTTAAGCTAGTTTTTAGAGACATTTGGCGTCTATTTTCTACTTTTTTCGCTATATTTTGAAGCTTTATGAGTTGAACGTCACGTTTTGTCTTAATAGTGCAGAGAAATGGAAATAGTTAAATCGTCTCAATGGGAATCGAACCCATAATCTTCCCAGTTTCCCTGTCAGATGCAAATCGGCGCACTGTAGCATATAGCCTGTAGTGGAAGATGAAGTAGGTAAGTATGAAATAATATATAATATAATCTATATATATAAAATCGAAAGGTCACTCACTCATCACGAAATCTCAGAAACTACATATTCTAGGAATCTGAAATTTTGCATAGGAGTTACTTATAGGACGTAGGTGCTCGCTAAGACGGGAATTTGTAATATTCGACTTCTAAGGGGTTGTTTTTGGGGTTGAAAGTTTGTATGAAACTTCGTTACTAATGACATTTGTCTTTGTCATTCGTTACTAAATGCTAGGAGTCTCAAATTTTGCATAGACGTCACTAGGACGTAGCCATGGAGACAGAAATTAATAATAATATAGTGCACGCGGGTGCAACCGCGAGCGGGCCGCTAGTATATCCTATATCTTATAAAACAAAGTCGCTTTTCGTGTCTGTCTGAACTTTCTAACTCTTCTTCTTCTAAACTACCCAACGGATTTTTATGCGGTTTTCACCATTAGGTCGAGTATTTCTCAGGGAAGGTTTATATATAGTTTATTATTTGTACATTCTTATGTAAATTAACATAAATACGATAAATGTGTCTAAAGTCCTACCCGTTAAGACACTTTCGCGCATGCGCTGCTTTAATGGTAAGTACTACATGAAAATAATGTACTGGAGTATTGTTCCTCTTAATAAGATCTACAAAAAAGTCCGCGACAGCATATTTTTATCTTTTAAGGATAACGTGTAGTGATCATATTTCTGTCTAAAAATAGTAATTTCAATATATTTTTTATTGTGAGGGATATTTTTCCATAATGGTATTAATCCTTATCCTTTAAAATACTTTATTAATTTTCTACGTTAAACGTAGATAAAATTTGCTGTTAACACTATTTCGAAATTGCGAATAGTTTTAGAGAAAAACGCATTTAATTGTTGACACATCTTGCCGTTGACTCATCAGCTGTGCCGACTGCTGGAGTTTTACTTATCCCTTACTCTCAGCATATAAATAAGTATATTAGTTACGTTGGCCATTTAATGTAGATCAAAACTGTCTTTTACTGTTTTTCATTTTAATAAGTACTTGAGAAGTTGTTACAATATCAAAACATCCTTACTGCGAAATGGCTCGCCACTCGCCATGCGTCCCGCGAAGTTTTGCTTATACAAGCGCGTCATGAGCAGTCATCGGTGGTTCAGTGGTAGAATGCTCGCCTGCCACGCGGGCCCGGGTTCGATTCCCGGCCAATGCATTCTATTTAATTTTCCTCACAGGCAGCCACGTAGTGCTTGCTTTTCATCAGGGACAGAATACCCTCTTCGGCATTAACCACAAGCTCGAAAAAAAAACCCGCCCGCTATAGAGGCATAGCATCGAAGATTTAGATGCGTTTGCACGTATTGGATAATTGGAGTTGAATGTATTATTTCAGCGCGATATATTTGGTTTAATATTTTTTGTAGTAGTTATTAGTAGGTAGGCTTTTGTTTATAATTTCTTCTGTTTAAAAATAGCCATTTAAGTATCTAAAAATAGTCATTTAAATATATTTTAATAAGTATTTGAAAAGATTAGTAGCACAGATTTAAAATTACGGTACCTATTTAAAAATCCTTGCCGAGTAAAACAATTGGAAAATCCTTATTAAAACTACGAAAATGCGGGTTGCATTAGAGTTTAATTAATTTTCATTATACATTACATTATATGAATAATCCAGTAGTAAAAGCGGGCGAAGCCGCAAGGGGGTCGCTAGTCTATATATATAAAAGGACTTGTCCTCACTGACTGAGGTAAGACGCACGCACAGCCGTAACCGCTGTACGTAGAAACGTGGAATTTGAACAAAAGTTTACTTTCGTAATCTGGATATCCACTAAGAAGGGATTTTGAAAAATGTTAACCCTAAAGGGGTAAAATAGGGGTTCAAAGTTTGTATGGAAAAAAATTTAAATCGGCACCGATCTTTATAAAATTTTAAATGTAGATTTTTAAAAGTATTTAATTGAACACGTGTTTCATCGTTTTCTAGAATTCTCCCTCTAAGGGTGTTAGGGGCTAATAAGGGGTTGAAAGTTTGTATAGGGTTTTTTTAAATCGTCACCAATTTTTATAAAATTTGAAATTCAGACTCTTAAACGTATATAATTAAACATATGTTTCATGGTTTTCTAGAATTCACTCCCTAAGGGTGCAAATAAGGGGTTGAAAATTTGTATGGGAAAATTCTTAAATCGCCACCGATTTTTATAAAATTTGATATTTAGACTTAAAAATATTTAATTGAACATATGTTTCATGGTTTTCTAGAGTTCAGCCCCTAAGGGTGCAAATAAGGGGTTGAAAGTTTATATGGAAAAATCTTTAAATCACCACCGATTTTTATAAAATTTGAAATTTAGACTCTTAAAAATATTTCATTGAACAAATGTTTCATGGGTTATTAGAATTCACTCTTAAATACGCAAGTGAAGCTGCGCGCGTCCGCTAGTATAATATAAATAAGTATATTAGTTGCTCATATCAATTAATGCAATTAGGTACCTATAATTTTTCTTCAAATAATTTTAACGCTACCGTTTAGTACTAGTATACAGAAAAAAAAGAATAAAAAACATTTAATTCATGAAATCAATGTATATACTAAAAGCTAAATTTTTAACAACAATTTATTAATGTCAACAATCGTTAACTTGACAAAACATTTAAATATAGAGCTGTTCTAAAATATAACTTATTACCAAGGAATAAAGTGTTTTTTCATTATATTAGAATATCTAAACAAAATAAGTCACTGTCAATCTCAGGCCGACATTGCCTTGTTTTCCATTTGGATTGCTTGTTTTGAAATGGCAACGATTTGGAATCCCTATAAGCTTCTTTTGTTTTTTTGCTTTGGACTAACACGTTCTGTATGTAATTTTTTTTCATTTTCACATAAATTATAATAAAGTAATCAATTAAAAAATAAATAGTGTATGCTATTTATACTTGCCAAGTTATTTATATAGAATTCAGCATGGGGCTAAAAAAAACAGTACCTATATAAAAGTAACGCGACGGTTGTGGATGCGATCCCCACTCGAGCAAGTGAAATATTTTTTTTTTTATATTCCTCGCTCTGTTACCGAAGTGACTGAAGCGCGGCGTTGAGTTACGCTACTCAACACGCAATGACACCAGAATTTGATAACTCTGAAACTCCGAAAAGTGGGGAACGGATGTCTCTCAATGAGAACGGATTGCATTAATACTAGGCTCCTAGGTTCCCTCAGCCTAACCTGCTATGTGCGGGATACAGCGTGAAGCTAAATAAATTAGATTCATTTTTAAAATACAAAAAAAATGGTGTGGTGTCGTGGGACACCAGGTAGGAACGAAGTTCCTTCGGCTAATGTAGAATCGACACAAATTGCAAAAAAAGTCGTGCTCAATTTTATGTAGGTTTTCTTGATTTTTCTCTTAAATTTTGCTGATTAGTTTTTATTTAAGTACAAGAAAGTATTTAGGAAATTCAGTATTTTAGGAAATAATAAATTACTTAAAATAAAAAAAACATCGTAATTCAAATTATCAACTAAAAAAAGAAAGAGGGAGAAAGAGAAAGGTATTATACACTACTCGTCTGTGTATGCGCCTGTCGCGCCTGCGCACGTCTCATTTAACGGTTTTATTCCACGCATTTTTCTTACGGTTTTACTATCACATTTTTTTCAGTTCAAAACTTCGGTCCAATAGGAGAAATAAATAATACAACGTATTTGGTATTTAATACATTTCAAATAATTATCGTGGGTATCTATTTATAAGTCTAATGATATACTTATCTAAGAGTATAGGTATTTGATATTGAATATTGCAAAGCCACAGCTCGGCAATACCCTGGGGGGTGAAGTTTAAACACACAAGTTCGCGAGTAATTATCATTAATTGAAATGAATCTCTTGATGTTAACATGAGGAAACCGATTAAGATATATCATTGTTTATATTTGTTAAATGTTACATGTGAGGCCGGTCGTGTCGTCGGTGTGGCGGTGGTTGTAAGTTCGATTCCCACTCGAGATATAATAAAATAATAAAATGACATATATATATAGGTAAAGAGTGCGGCGTTGAGTTACGTAACTCAGCACACAATGCCTGCAGAAATCGGCAGAAAGTGGTTAAGGGAGTTCCTTAACACTAGGTCCCTGCTGTGTGTGGAATACAGCGTGAAGCAGATATTTAATTTTGATTTGTGTAACAAAGTCGAAAAGTATAAGATGATTTTCAAATCTTTGCATATTTTTTACGTTTTGTGCAGTTGACTTCTTAGTTTTGTTAATACATAATTAGATGTCTTGTTATGTTTTTGTGTGCAATAACTAACCAATATATTACAGTATTAAAAAACTGCATCTTTGTAGGGGTATTGCATAAGTATTAATATTATTTATAAATATCAATTGTAAACAAGCTATATCAGCGCCCTAAATTTATTCGCTACGAATGCAATTGTGAAATTATTTTCCACTATTATTTTGTATCATATAAATAATCAAATTTAATATAATTATAATAAATGAGTTGAATATTAGGTCTCGTATTTTTAACATCGCCACGATACTGTCAGACCACAATCTCATTAAGATATTTAATTTTTTATAGGTGTAATAAAAAAAAGATAAAATTAATTTAATAAAGTAAATTAATAACAAAACAAATAATAAGTACATATGAAAGTAATTCCACTTCCTAATATTCCATCCAGTGCATGTCAGCTGCAGGAGCCCGGAGTAACGTCGTTTTTCCATTTTTCAATATATACTCAATCCATAGTATAGCGTTGTAACGATGTGTGGTTGATCTTGTAGTATACTTTTTAGTTTTACTATGTCTTTTTAAAACTGAAAAGTGATAGTTTAGGCTTAGAGTATAATATTTTGATTTTTTTTTTATTAAATAGATCTTGATATCAAGAGATAAGTTTATTATTTTGTATTTTTATTTTATTGTTATGTATCGCATATTATATTTACTTAGAAGATCGGATTGCGGAAACCGTTTCAAAATTCGAAGATTTTCCGGAATTTCTTCGGAATTCCATTTCATTAAGGTGTCATAATAATTAGTGAGAAGTAATTGTGAGAATACTTTTGTAAATATTTCTAAAGTTTTGTTTGAAAATATGGATGGATCACAATTTATTCCAAAGCTTATATATATCCCTCCAAAGGACGTTGAGTCCAGTAAAGATTTAAGATCCTGTAATGTAATTTTTTAATATGTAATTCAATTGCCATAATGTAATACCTACAGATATTAATAAATGCCTACAATTATTAATACAGATATTAATAAATACGTAATAAATATTTATGGCGTCAAACGCAAACTATATTTAAGAGCAAGGTTCAGAAAATATTTATGTAACTTAATACATGAAATGAGAACTAAATAATAGCGTTGAACTCTGCAAATCAATACGCTATGTCGCGAATTTAAAGTAAAAATAAAGAACGGAGAGCTTTAACACTGGGGTCACTCTTTGTATTAAATTGAATTAAAAAATAAAATTCTATTAATTATTGTTTCGCAACATTTTTGTCGAATCCTTCTATTATCATTTAATATGTTTTCAGCTGTATAAATAAAATATATTACGTTGTGAATAATTATAAGTATGGGTTAAATTTTGACAATTTTACGTTTACCTTGAAATTATGCAAATAATTTTGAAAAAAAATACATACAATTTATTTTTGTGGTGTTTCCATATGGCTCCAGAATTCGGTGGAAATCAGAATGGAGTGTTTTAACACTAGGTTGCTTCTGCCTACCCTGCTGTGTGTTAGATACACTGGGAAGCTGAAAACTATAAGTTTTAGTAAATTTAATTTTATTATTATTACAAAGAATATATATTTTTTTAAATTATCTACTTTATAATTCGGACAATGTAAACTTTCTGAATAGTTTAATAAAGGGTGTTTTGACGCAATGGCACCGTGTCTGACTGTTTATTACGATAGTTATAGGCTCCATTCCTGCTCGAAGGAATTATTATATTTACCGCTCTAATAATCTGTAGCGACTTGAGCAATGGCTCAAAAATTCCGCGAAACGTGGGAAATAAAGTGTCTTAACTCTTTATACTAGGTTCCCTCTGTCTACCCTTCGATCCGGGAACAAACTTATTAATAAACAGTATTGAAATTAATAATTATAATACCTTATAGCATCCAATATTAACCTATATCTATGTAAATATATATTCTTTGTAACTAATTCCTATCTTATGCCTAATATGTGGTTTCTTTAATGACGTCCCTAACATTACGCTGTCAATGACACGCAGTTATCCCCTATAACGACGCATGCGGTGCAATTTCACTGATAACTGAAAACCAGATCCTATAAAGATTGAAATTTGGGTCAGATTAAATTACCAAAATAATAATTAATTAGTTACGACCTTTAAAATGAAAGAAATAAAAATATTATTTCGACTTTATATAATTATATAATGATCTTGGTTATACGGATCTCGACAATCTAGTAGTTTTCAGAAATGCAAAGATTGGTTCCCTCTGCCTACCCCCTTGTGTGCGGAATACAGCGTGAAGCTGAACTAAACATCAACTTCAAAATTATAAAATCTTTGTAAAAAAAAAAAAAAATTATTTTTTACTTTCTAGTTCATTTTTAGAAGTCGATTTTCCTTTTGGTTAAAAAAATATTTATTTTAAGCCATCTGAAATAGTATGCACATAATGACCATCATTCGTCTGGCGCGTGACACCTTGTAAATCAGAATAAATTTATGATGCACGCGGAAAATGAAAATAGTGTTTACTTTATGAAAACACTGTTGATAATGGATGTGTATAGTTATCTATTATTTCCAAAAAGTTTAACAGTGATATATTTGATAAAACTTTATTAAAAAAAACCGATCAGCCTCATTGAGCAATAATATGTACCTTGGTATCAAGCAAAAGACCGTGCAAAGTGGAGTAGGTTGAGTAGGAAGGCAGACCCTGGTAATAGCCGGGATTAATGCCAGGAAGAAGAAGAATATGTACCTTGGTATATGATGGAATAATAATATCATAAAAAATAAATAAATTCAGGCCAGTCGTGGAGTTCCACCACTCAACACGCAATACCTCCATATTTCGGCGGAAAGTAAGGAACGGTGTGTTATATCACTAGGTTCCCTCTACGTACCCTGTTTAATATGCGTAATTGTATAATCATAATGATCTAATTTACTTATATCAATTGAAATATTACCACGGCGCTTTCATAAATTGCCTAATAAATTAAGAGTAATTTTACTCAGAATTCGTGCTCAATTCATCTCAATTTGCGATATTGTTAACACTTTCAAGCTTAAAGTAATTTTAGAGTAAAACTTTCAGCAGATTGTAAAGTACAGCTATTTCCATACAAAATGTTGTACTCGGAGCTATTAATTCTATGAGTCTAAATTTGAATGGTTTACCTCTAAAGAGTTCCAATATTCAGGTCCTGGCTCCATCATCACACCAGTTCTATGATACTACAATATAGCATTGTTACCTAATCTACGTATAATTGCCAAGTTTCATGAGTATATAATTTTCACAAATAGTTGAAATTCAGATTCTTAGATTTCATTCCACAGTTAGTTTGTTACAGCCTGATCTAATAAAAGCGTGTTATATGTGATTTTCTCATAGATATCATTGTCAGAAATGAACCAAAAAAAAATGGGACTTCACCTTTCAAACAAAAAAAAAATTTCAAAATCGGTTCACTCAGTCAGAAGTTATGAGGTAACAAACATAAAAAAAAATAAAAAAAAATACAGTCGAATTGATAACCTCCTTTTCTTACAGAAGTCGGTTAAAAAGAGGCTAAGTGACGTATCATTTCGTCCTTATTGAGAGAATATAACGCCACAAAGAAGGATTTCATTATATAATTGCAGAACTATATCACCACCTAGCTATATAGGACAAATTTGAACTTGTTTTTTACTAGCATCCTTAAATATTAATAACAATTATAAAATATTTTTGTGAAAAAAAATAGCCCAATATGAAGCTGCCTTTTAAACTACATACAGTTCTTATTGCATTTCAAATAGATGATTAAGTAACAACGTGTGGTATTTGAACAGTTGCTGTCATATTAAAATTTTATCATAGAATAAAAGAAAGTCGCTGATGTACGATTAATTATTTTAAAGTGCCCAACGCATCCAATATCATAACTCTCATTTTAGACTTCACCAGACTTCAACATTTAAGAAAGAAAAATATTTAAAAAAAGGAATAAAAATTTATACGTTTTCTAAAAAAGGATATCAACGAATGCTTAACCGTCAAAACTGGAAATAACGATAACGGTAAATAACAATAACCATGCCATGGGCAAAAGCACGCGTATAACACTAGTATTCAAATTTGATAAGAAGGAGAGGTACATTTTGTGAAGTCTGGCTGGCTTATTAAAGCCTACTATTACTTTTTTATTAGCTACAAAATTATAATTCAATTAATACTTACTGCATATATATTTATTATATTTTTATGTACCTTGTGCCGCTCCAGCCTTATAAAAGTATGTTCAAATACGGCTTTATTTAATCTTAATATGATATTGTAGTCAAAACGTGCCAGGTGTTCATAACAACATAGTCATTACCTGTACAATTTTAAAATCCAGTAGTATAATTAAAAATGTCACATAATTTATGTATCGTTGTACTATTTTTATATGGTGTAAACAACATTAAATCTGCAAGAATTCTCGCTGTGTTTCCGACTCCATCATACAGTCATCAAGTGGTATTTAGATCTTTGACAAGTGAACTAGCACATCGTGGACATGAAGTGGTGGTTTTAACAACAGATCCTGCATACCCAAAAGGACAAACTCCTCCTAATTTAACAGAAATTGACTTACACGACTTATCGTACGATTTTTGGAAGAATCAATTGCTTTTGGCTACTGGAAAAAAGTCAGATATGGTGCACCAAGTGATGCAAATTTATACAAAGTTATCTTATGTTGTAGAGAAACAGTTCCGTTCAGCAGAAGTACAAAAATTAGTGAAAGACAAAAACAAACAATTTGATCTTTTAATTTTAGAACTAGTGCCTCGTTTGGCATCAGGCTATGCCCACATATATAAAGTGCCAATGATATATTTTAGTTCATTTGGAGCAATCCGTGACACATTTGAAATAATGGGAAGTCCTACTCATAGTACGTTGTATCAAGTACCATCTTGTCATAGAGTTTACAACTTAAGTTTCTGGGAAAATATAAGTGAGATATACACAAAATTATTGCTGCAGTATTATGTATACAATGACTTATATTATTTGGATAATATGTTGTTAAGAAAATCATTTGGCCATGACGCACCAGATATTATGGAATTACGAACGAATAACAGTTTGGTGTTTTTAAATACACATAATTTGTGGACTTTTAATAGACCCTTACCAATAAACATTATAAATTTATCAGGAATCCATCAATATGAAACGAAAGAATTACCAAAGGTACGTAAGTAATAATTATATTTAAAAGCGACGAGATTAGAAGTTTAAAATATTTGTGATTTCAAAATAAAATATTTTTTTCCAGGATTTACAAAATTATCTCGACAATTCTAAAAATGGTGTTATTTATATAAGCTTCGGTACAAATTCAAAGCCTTCCTCTTTTCCTATAAATACAATTAAGATATTCACAAAAGTGTTTGCACAACTCCCGTATAACATATTACTCAAATGGGACGAAGATGAATTGTACAACCGAACGAAAAATGTCAAAATCGTAAAATGGGTGCCACAGTCAGATTTACTAAGTGAGTAATAACAATTGTTTGATAATAATAACCTTGTTACTTTAGGAATTGTATTGATATTCGAGTATATAAAAAATAATATATTAGGACACTCGGTCAATTATAAAACGGAATTGGTGGAAGTGTCGTTCCCTGTTCTACTGTGTCTAGTCTACTCAACTCAAAACTCTATTCAACTACATTGGATTCCAGGACATCCAAACATCAAATTATTTGTTACCCAAGGAGGATTACAGTCAACGGAAGAGGCAATCACCGCCCAAGTGCCGTTAGTTACGTTGCCATTGTTAGCAGACCAATGGTACAATTCGGAAATGTGTACATTTTATAAAATCAGTATTACATTAAACTTGGAAACACTTACAGAGTATAATTTTAAAAATGCTATAAACACTATAATGGAAGATCCAAGGTAATATATTTTTTCTTATATGCATCTTTTGGCGCTTTTGTTAGTTTAGTAATACGAGTAGATAAAATCAAAATTCTTTTTGAAAACAGGCCAGATAAGCGGCACAAGGGTGTGACTGTAACGCAACGGTTGTGGATACGATCCCCACTCGAGGAAGTGAAATATTTATTTACGCTTGTATTTCCTTTTCTTCGCTCTGGTGTCGAGGCAAAGCGCGGTGTTGAGTTCTGCCACTCAATACGCAATGCCTCCAGAATTCAGCGGAAAGTGAGAATCGGAGTGTCTTAACACTAGGTTCCCTCTGCCTACCCAGTTGTGTGCGAGATACAGCGTGAAGCTGGAAAAAAAAATATCGATTTATCAAGGAAATAAATATATATAATGATTCTTTCGTGAAATTATACAAAAAAATATAGTTTATAAGGTATTAAAATGATTTTTAATTTATTACAGCTATAAAGAAAACATAGTTAAGTTACGTACATTAATGAAAGATGAGGCTCAACCGGCGTTAGACCGAGCTGTATGGTGGACCGAATATGTATTGAAATACGGCACCGAGCATTTAAGATCACCTGCTTTTAATATGCCATGGACTGAATATTACGAATTAGAATTAGTAACTATTATTATATTTTCTTTTATAATTGCTTTAATTATAACCAAAATTTTACTTAATTATCTTATTTCTAAAGTTATAAAATTTAGAAAAGTTATATTTAAAAAAAATAAATGCTTTTGAATCTATGTATGTTTATATCAATTTGTGACTTTTATATCCATCCATCCATCCATCAGCCTTTCAACGCCTACTGCTGGACATAGGCCTCCCCTAATTATAGACTAAGAACTTACTCTTTAGGGCTTTTTCCTTTTAGGGACTTTTATATATTAAATATCAATATTATATACAAGAAAACTGGTTCGATTCGACTGATTTTGGATGGTGGTTACTTTGTTAGTTATTAGATAACTAAGAATAAGATGCAAAAATTAGTACCTAACTTTCGTTAAATTATGGAACTCAATTTTTTTCATATTTTCTAGAGTATAATATTAGAAATAACGTTGTCCAATACAGACTTAGCATGGTTGTAACTCCCTGTCAGACATTTCTAAACTCTAATGTCATATACTAAAGTTGCAAGTAGTTGACTGACAATAACAATTTATGAATAATTTTAATTAGATAATATGCAAAAAATATTATTTGCTCCTAATATATTCGTAGGCACTTATATACTTATAGCTTTTAGGATTTGGCAGTGTCTATTTACTTATATTTTTATAAGAACAAATATTTACTGGTATTTAAATATTTTATCTGGAAATTTTTGCTTAATATTTTTTAACTATCATTGGGTACATTCCATGTTATAAGGAAAATATATAAAATTTTATTTATTCATTTTTTTGACTTACTAGCTATCAGGAGTGTAATACGGTTTTAGGCGTGTTGTGAAAACAGCTAATTTAAATTAAATTAATATTATCTATTTAAAAACGGTTTTAACATTACATTATGTTTTTGTGTGTGTCACCTACCTCTGGTAACAAGGCAAAGTGCATCGCTGAATTCCAATGGCTCGAGAATTCGACGGAAAGTGGAGAACGGAAGTGTCTTAAAGGAATGAAGTACCTTCACTAGGTTCCTTCTGCCTACCCTATAAAGTGCGGAGTAAAAGCTAATAAAATAAATAAAATAATATTATTCCTTCAAATCCATATCATTGTGTCAGATGTTATCAGACAAATACTGTATTAAATACAACATTTTGTATTCACATTATATTTGTTAGATTTAAATATTATTTCATGAGAATTGTGTGTGTTTATAATGACACTGAATCAATACACATTAGCTTTGTGTAAATTAAACATGTCTTCTCTCACTGTTTGTTATTATCTTCTAGTCACATGTAGTTCTAAGTAAACGTTATAAGACATAGTTGTATGTATATTTCACAGTTAAACATTTTTAATTGCTTTTTCGTTACATAGGTGTTTATGTACTTCATTGTGGTAATGTTAGATTAGTAAATTTTATGTTTTATTTAATAAAAATATTTTTTCCTGTTGTAATCATTATGAAAAATAAGTATTGTCCCTCGCTCGTCTCGCTTGCTGTTCATTCTATTTCTTTTAGTTTTATAGCTTCGTGCTGTATTCCGCGCATAGCAGGGTAGGCAAAGTTAAACTAGGAACCTAGTGGGAACCTTGCTCTGATGATATTAAAAAAAACTTTTAAAGAACAATTATGTTTTTTTTTTTATTATATAACGAGTATAAGACTAACGGCCTTCCTTATACACAACGTCCCCGATATTACACTGATATAGGAAATAAATTGTATTTGCAATAGCTTCACGCCTACATATAACAGGGTAATCAGAACGAGCCTAGTATTGAAACACTCCGTTCTCAAATGGTCGTTCAATTTTCAACGCCTATTGACTGACTACGCTTATAATATAATAATATTTTAAATCTTCTGGAAAAATCATAATTGACTTTTCCACTCATTCCAGCTAAAGGAAATACCATATCCTAATCATAAAAAAATACAACCAAAATTATAAAATCCATAAAATTGATACATCACCTAAAAGAGATAAAGACACGTTTAACATTTTTACACCTCATTTTACGTGCCAAACTTTTATCCCGAACAGTTGAGTTGAGAAAAGTTAATTCATTACAAGTTGGACAGATGGCACCGGGGGGAGGCCGGCTTCTGTTTTATGTGCCGTTACTTCAGTCAACCCTTAAGTAATAAAATGTCGCCCTTCGCATAATTCATAGTTTCATATTTGCTAAAAGATCCTGCCCATACGTTTTATGTTTAGCATTAAGTTGTCTGCCACTAATGAGGGTCGGATGCTCTAAAATGTTTGGCCTAATGAGTAATTTTTTGACATATGAATATGAATTTTCATTGTTTTTATTTTTCCATAAATGTGTTTTACTCTGTTTTATCCACATTTGTATGTAACGCAGTATTGTGGATAATTTCTGGAATTTCTTGGATGTGCATCGAATTTCCTTCATTTCACACAGTAGGCATGTAGTAAATTATTAAAATCTAGTGAAGATGAATCGATACACTGAATATTGAATGGCGGAACTGGACACCTCATTCTACATTACCAGAACGAAAAGATGAAACAATCAATTACTCTGAGGGTTTTTTTTTAATGGAAAAGACAAGGAGCGTATGGGTCACCTGATGTCAAACAACCCCGTGACTTATTTCGTTTTATACGAATGTGACGTATTTACGTACTTCATTTCTAGCTATTATAACAAAAAGTCCGTTGGATGATCAAGAAATTTCAAATTTCTTGACTGAGGTGACGAAGATTTTATCTGCTAATTAAATAAAGATTTGACAAATAACAAAAAAAACTTAAACTGACATCCAACTCACGATTCAGTATTTGTACTTGTGAAGTGAAGATTTTAGATCACTCTTCTGGTTTTCTCTCTTTTTGTTTGTCAGGACTGATATCCTTAATACCTGAACCGATTTTTATGGAACTTTCACTGAAAACTTGAGCGGCCAATCAACGCCGTACAACTTATCAGGACGACGAAATGAAAATATTTTTCTCCCGTTAATATTTTAATCAGAAGGTCAAACCCTCAACCATCGTGCTAATAAACAGGCGATGTGCCGCTGCACCACGATGGATATAAACTATTTATTATAAGTATGACTATTATTGTAAGTTATAAGTATAATAAATTTGTAATGACGACTAATATAGACGTGTAGAAAATTACTTTAAACATTATTTTTTTATGTATATCATTTTTTGATATTAATGTATAATATACATTATACATTAAATATTTTATTAGAATCCCCTCCATCCTCCTATATTTTTTTCAATGTGTGTTGAGAATATCCACTCGTTGTCTCCAGAATTGTTTAGAAAGTATCTATGTGCGAGAGACATTGTAAAGCTAAAAAAATAAAAAAATGCTTATAATCTTTAAACTTTATCCGTTTCCTCTAACTTCTATGTAAAATAGAACTGAATAAATAAATTGGATATGAAACTTAAAGTTATACTTTTATAATAATAATAATAAATAACACTTTATTGCACTTTTACAATTGGAATATACATTTGATTTACACAGTATATATAAGATCAATGTGCAATGGCGGCCTTATCGCTAAGAGCGATCTCTTACAGGCAACCGACAATACAGGATATATAAAACACAAATGCAGAACGGTGCAAAAAGTACAGTATTACTTAAAATATCTTTTACAAACATATACCTAAATAAACTTACATAAATAGATTAATACATACATACACACATATATATATATACATACATAGATACATATATACATACACTAGCGACCATCTTGCGGCTTCGCCCGCTTTTACTACTGGATTATTCATATAATGTATGTTTGCAAAGCACTTAAGATAATGTGAAAATTAATTAAACCCTAATGCAACCCGCATTTTCGTAGTTTCAATAAGGATTTTCCAATTGTTTTACACAGCAAGGATTTTTTAGTAGGTACCGTAATTTTAAATCTGTGCTACCAATCTTTTCAAGTAGGTACTTATTAAAATATATTTAAATGACTATATTTAGATAGTTAAATTACTATTTTTAAACGGAAGAAATTATAAACAAAAACCTACCTACTAATAACTACTACAAAAAATATGAAACCAAATATATCGCGCTGAAATAATACATTCAACTCCAATTATCCAATACGTGCAAACTCATCTAAATCTTCGTTGCTATAGAGGCAGGCGGGTTTTTTTTTCGAGCTTGTGGTTAATGCTGATGAAAAGCAAGCACTATGTGGCTGCCTGTGAGGAAAATTAAATAGAATGCATCGGCCGGGAATCGAACCCGGGCCGCCCGCGTGGCAGGCGAGCATTCTACCACTGAACCACCGATGCGTGTAAGGCAGGCGGGCGCGGCGGACGCATGGCGAGTGGCGAGCCGTTTCGCAGCAAGGATTTTTTGATATTGTAACAACTTCTAAAGTACTTATTAAAATGAAAAACAGTACACATTAAATGGCCAACGTAACTAATATACTTATTTATATACTGAGAGTAAGGGATAAGTGAAACTTGAGTAACATACAGCTGATGTGTCAACGGCGGGATGTGTTAACAATTAAATGCGTTTTTCTGTAAAACTATTCGCAATTTCGAAATTGTGTAAAAAGCAAATTTTATCTTCGTTTAACGTAGAAAATTAATAAAGTATTTTAAAGGATAAGGATTAATACCATTATGGAAAAATATCCCTCACAATAAAAAAAATATTGAAATTATTATTTTTAGACAGAAAAATTATCACTACGCGTTATTCTTAAAAGATACGAATATGCTCTCGCGGACTTTTATGTAGATCTTATTAAGAGGAATAATACTCCAGTACATTTTTTCATGTAGTATTTACCATTAAAGCAGCGCATGCGCGAAAGTGTCTCAACGGGTAGGACTTTATACACATTTATCGTATTTATGTTAATTTACATAAGAATGTACAAATAATAAACTATATATAAACCTTCTACGAAAAATACTCGACCTAATGGTGAAAACCGTATCAAAATCCGTTGGGTGGTTTAGAAGAAGAAGAGTTAGAAACAACAGACAGACACGAAAACCGACTTTGTTTTATAAGATATAGGATACACAAATATTCATACATAAACTAAGTGTTATAAAATCAGTTTATAGACTGTTCCAGGTAGTATTGTTTAAGACGACGTTTAAATATTGAAACCGTCCGAGATTTTCTAATATTCACCGGCAGCTCATTCCAGAGATTTACTGTCTTGACAGTAAAGGAGTCGCCATAGCATTTTGATCGGGACATAGGTACTTCAAGGAGATTGTCAGTGCGGGAACGGAGACATTGGACATGAAGGGAATTCGACCCCATGAACTTAAACCGTTCTTTAAGGTACGGAGGAGTAATAGGATGATAAAGGATGGTATAAAGGAGAGTGAGGGAATGTAGATTACGCCTGTGTTTTATTGAGAGCCATTTCAGTTGAGCACGAAACTGTGACACATGGTCGTACTTTCTAATTCCAAATATAAATCTTATAATAGTATTTTGCAAACGCTCGAGCTTATTAAGCAGTTGCTGAGACAAATCCAGATAGCAAGAATCGGCGTAATCTAGAATGGGAAGGAGAAGAGTGTGGGCTAAGGATATTTTGGTTTTCAATGGTAAGAGGTTCTTCCATCTTCTTAGTCCCCCTAAGGCGGAGAAAATCCTACGACTAAGCTCAGAAACGCGGGGTGACCAGGAAAAAGTGCTATCCATTCTCATCCCCAAGTTCACAACACTCTCACTAGGCTCCAAACATATATCATCAAGCGAAACTGATGGTAAAGGTACATGTAATTTAAACAGTTGCTTAGCGTTTCCAAAAATACATAATTGGGATTTATTTGGGTTTAAAGAAAACCCAAATGATTTACACCAGATACTTATTAACTGAAGGTCAGAGTTAATTTTAGCAACCGCACTAGAAATTTCACTCGTGGCTACGGTCGTATAAATTTGTAAGTCATTAGCGTAAAGATGATAAGAAGACGATATATGTAGAGTGAGAGTGTTAATGAAAATGGAAAAAAGGAGGGGAGACAGCACACCACCCTGAGGCACGCCAGCGCTAATATGGCTTAGTGAGGATTGTCTACCATCCAGTATGACACTCTGTCTGCGGCCGCGAAGGTATGAAGAAAACCGTTCAGTAGCTGTTGAGGAAAAATTTATAGACTTTAATATGGCTAGCAATATATCAAAGTCAATAGAATTGAAGGCATTTGAAAAGTCTAGCAGAACAAGTAGAGTAACTTGCTGGTTGTCAATACCGAATCGAATATCATCACAGACTTTATTTAGTGCAGTTACTGTGCTATGTCCAGGGCGGAAACCTGATTGGAAAGGGGACAGGATATTATTATTATGTAAAAATAGATATAGCTGCTCATGAACAATACGTTCTAGGACTTTGGACAGGAAGGGAAGAATGGAAATCGGCCTATGGTTAGAGAAGGATGTTGGATTGGACGATTTGGATGTTTTTGGGATAGGGATCACTAGTGCATGGCGCCAAGTATCAGGAAATTCACTGGACGAAAGGGAGAAGTTAAAGATATGGGATAAGACAGGAAGAACATAATTAAGTGATAACATAATCATACGACGACTTATATTATCATAGCCAATAGCATCCGATCT
>HE671253.1:7265-29874 GCA_000313835.2 Heliconius melpomene melpomene
TTTTTTTTTTTTTTATTGTTTGTTACCTCATAACTTTTAACTGGGTGGACCGATTTTGATAATTTTTTTTTTATTTGAAAGGTATAGCTTCCCGAATGGTCCCATTTTTTTTTGGTCCATGTCTGACAATGATATCCATGAGAAAATCACATAAGTCTTAAATTTGCATTATGCATGTGCGCGACTAATAGCCGAATAACTCAATGTCGCGCCAACCGATTTTGATGATTCTTTTTTTATTTGAAAGGATACACTTCAAGGATAATTTGGTGAAAGTTTGATTAGGTTTCAATTATGGAATCCGGAGAAAATTGAGAAAGTTTGTTTTTTTGGTCAAAAATTAATTATACTGTAATAGTTACAAGCAAAAACTTTTTAAATTGATGTCAGAAGTGAGATTCCTGATCGTTGCATTTCTTTTCAACCAACCTCAAAAAGAGGATGTTCTCATTTTCAACCAACTTCAAAAAAGGGAGATTCCGAATTCACCCGAATACTTTTTATGTTTGTTCTTGTCAATATACCAAAATGTAACTTTGCACAAAAATAATAGCTAATTAAATGAAGTTTTACATAGAACAATCACAACCACTCGTTGACAACCACTACCACCACCATCACCACTCGTTCAAGAAGCATCATTTTAAGATCTACCCATCACTAAAAATCGTAAAATAAATTAATTTTTAACAAAAACAAAAACCGACTTCTAACAACGAACTAAAAAGTGAAAAATAATTATATAAAGATTTTATAATTTTGAAGTCGGTGTCAAACTAATGCTACAACACCTTTACTACAATATCTAATTACTAAGTCTGTTTGTTTTACTTGGCACCGACTTCAAAATTATAAAATCTTTATATAATTATTTTTCACTTTTTAGTTCCTTGTTAGAAGTCGGTTTTTGTTTTTGTTAAAAATTAATTTATTGTACTAAGTACATATATTGAAATATATAATTTAATAATTTAATATTTCTTTAGTTTTTTGAAAATCTAATTCCTTCACGCGTGATTTATTATCCCTTCAATATACAGTACACTTTAACAGCAGAACGTGTTAATACTTGCATCTTCTGCAGTTCATGGGTAGGCTATTGTCTTCCTATAAATATAGAAAGAAAAGGACTTGTCATGGCTCCATCGTACCAAACTTTGATCTGGAAGATACATTTGTGTTTCAAATGCTAGCAGTTACAGCATCCTTTTATTTTCCCAGAATATGTCTTTTGGAGACTCTTAAGTGTAAATAAAGCTCCGTTGTTTTTTTTTTAATATAAACCGAATGACTAAAAAAAAACGACGGAATATTCTATTATTTTTTTATTTAGTCTTTGCACTATATTCCGCACAGCAGGGTAGGCAAAGGAACCCTGGGAACATAGTGTTAAGACACACCGTTCCTATCAAGACATTTCCGTTCTCCATTTTCCGACGAATTCTGGAGGCAGTAAAGATGTTTCTCATGAGAAATATTGAGTATTGAATTGTCGAAGACAGAAAAACTGAAAATATTTTAAGACTAGACATTCCTTTTACTAAAATTCGATAACCACAGTGATATATTCAAGTGAATAAAATTCTAGAAATAACATAAAAATATATAAACGTACTTCTATGTTATCTATATATATAAAAGGACTTGTCCTCACTGACTGAGGTAAGACGCACGCACAGCCGTAACCGCTGTGCGTAGAAACGTGAAATTTGGACAGATGTTTACTTTCGTAATCTGGACATCCACTAAGAAGGGATTTTGGAAAATTTTAACCCTAAAGGGGCGAAAAAGGGGTTAAAAGTTAGTATGGAAAAAAAATTAAATCGCCACCGATTCTTATAAAATTTGAAATTCAGACTCTTAAAAGTATTAAATTGAATACATATTTCATGGTTTTCTAGAATTCTTTCCATAAGGGTGCAAATAAGGGGTTGAAAGTTTGTATGGAAAAATTCTTAAATCGCCACCGATTTGTGTAAAATTTGAAATTTAGACTGTTAAAAATATTTCATTGAACACATGTTTCATGGTTTATTAGAATTCACCCCTAAATACGTAAGCGAAGCTGCGCGCGTCCGCTAGTTAATTATAAGCACAAACTTTGCCATTTTACATAATAAAATATTGCAAATATTTCAAAAAATAACGCCGCGCTCAAAAGACATTAAAACTTTGCTGTGAGATTTACAGATTGAAATCTTCACTCATTCGTTAAATTTCATATTCCATAAGCGCTGAAAGATATTTAGAACGTCATGTCATGGAATAGATTTAGTTAGAATCGGACCGAGTTGGCTATACTCGTATAGAAGTAATATTTGGACCAATGCCTATCAAATATCAGCAATTAGTTTTAAATTGATTTCTTTTCATACCGTTAATGCTCAATTGTAGTAGGTTTATATATGTATACAGCAATTTTCCTTTAGTAGTCTCATGAATATGGTTAAAAATAGAAATCTGTTGAAAAATAGAAAAATGTTGAGACACTCCCGTTTACCACTTTTTGCCGAATTTTCCGTGTTTATTTCCAGAACTCAACGCCACTAATATGACTTACTATAGAGCGAGGAAAATGAAAATATTGAACAATTCTTTTCCCCCAAAAGAAATGGAACACACAACCATCGTGTTTACAGTCGTACGCGGCCACTATGCCATGATTGCTTCACATCAATTTACTTATTTAGAGCAATTTATTTGTGATTCGGAAAAGTTAATAGGAATTTAATCTTTGGCTTCTTATTATGTTCAACATGACAGTTGTAGATTCGATTCCTACTACGAGTAAAAAAGTTCCTTTCCTAGTGTATCTATCAACATTGGAAACGCACAACAAGTGTAAAATATCATAACGACAAAACATTAAAATTAAGTATATATATATGTACGTATAAAGTTTATGAATGCACAAGATAAAAATAAAAATTAAAACCGATTCTACAAACATGAGTTTTAAGTTGGTCGAGTGCCTACCTAGCAAAATAATATTATTTTATATTACTAAAATATTTACTGAAAATTGTATGATAATTTTGCTGGTGGCCACTGAAAGCGAGCTCGTTAATTTTATTCATATGAAGTTAACTGAAAACTCGTACAAATAGGTAGGTATCATAAAAATTGGGCATGTAAGAATTACTTACAGATGGCATGTTGGTATAATTGGCACGCAATAGTTTTGAGTTAGATGTCCACGTGAAGGAATACCAATTATAATATTGGATATTTTTTTTTCTCTAGTCTGTTAAAGGTGGGTCATTGATATTTTACATCTAATACATGTTTTGTTTTTTTGTTTAGCTTCAAGCATATAAGGTAGACCGAGGGAACGTAGTGTTAAGACAGGTTCCCCCCTTTCCACTTAATTTTTAAGATATTGCCTTTTGAATTTTAAGCACATTGAAAACTGCGCTTTTGTCCTTGAATAGAGAAAAATGATGTTTGTAATATATTCGATTATAATATATTAAACTATTCCATTGAAACTTGTAAACATAGACAGCAAATTGACATTCCATGCCAAAATTATTGTGCATATCGAGAGTAAAGGTAAACACAGCCCATGAGTTCCTTAGAGTAAATTTGAACATGTTAATCATCCTTGGCGACTAGAAATTCTGTGTTTGAAATAGAAATGTTCTAGTAAAATAGTCGATATATACTAGTAAAATAAAAAAAGTAATTCTATTTATAAGCTGTTATTCGTTTTTTTTTACTTTTTGATGTGAAAACGTCTTATAAATCGATGAACGCTGATGGCACTCACGAAAAGCATGTCACGTTCCGCCTGAGCCAAGCGTGTAAGCGAGAGCGCGGAATAAGCGATAGAGAAGCACGATCGGCTTGTAGCGCATCTATAGGTACGGGAATTGTTAGTTGGAATTAAATAGCACATTCTAATTGTTATTAGACTTAAGTAAAAAAATATTTGAATTAACAAGTGCATATAAATATTAATTATGCGAAAAATATTGTAATTTTTAATTAACTCTTTCTTTGTATTATATAAAATAATATAAATTCATTAATAATAATAATTCAATTCAAAAAAGTGTGAAATTTTTCATCAATATTTTCTTATAAATTTATCGTCCGTAAATCGACTTTACGGATAAAAATATGTAACTAATTACGTGTGAGTTCGAATTCCGTTTTGGGAACGTTTAACACTTATTTACTTTTGGTAGCATACTAGTTTTGCCTTTGCCTGTCGTATCGTAACATTATTACTTCCAAAGATAATGTAGTGTAGTCTAAAATTGCTCAGAAAATTAGAAGTTCTTTATATAGAGATAGACAAAAAATAAAAATTGCTTGTTTGTGTTTTGGTAACCAGCAGCTGTTTAATGCACTTAGAAAAACACTATTATTTTGATGATTTAATACTATATTATAGTTAAAAAAACAAAATATCAGGTTTCTCTACATCAAATTTTATAGATTTTCGAGTAGTGTACTAGTAACCTCTGAAGAGTTTCACCATCCTGGCTGCATCATCAGACCTGCTCTATGCCACCATATTACTGTACTGTCACCTAAGCTACGTATAACTGCAAAGTTTCGTGATGATGCTATTATCAAAAGTGGAGCTAATTTCGCTTCTTAGATTTTAATATACTTAATAAAAAGATATCATCTACAATATTATTTGAAATACTTAATTATATCATTAAACAAAAAACTGAAAAAACTATAGTTTTCTACTATTACGATACTCTCACACTTGAAAAAAAACACCTCTCAAAAAATAATTGCTACACTATTGTAACACAGCGCTTATCTTCTCTTGCTCGTTCACGTAACCTACTCATATCTTCAGGGTTCACTTGTATTTTGCAAATGTCACACACGTCGGTCATACATCACGAACAATAGCCTATTGTACTCTACGTTCAATGGAAAATTCATATATAATCATAACATGTTTTTAAACTTTACCGGCCGCTATATAATGTAAATGTAGCTATCGGCGACGTCTTGTTGCTTTGTATCACTTTAAGTTTTTATTTTTATTTTTATAGTAAAATATTTTTAAATATTCTCACTATTTCAACTGAGGTTTATGAGAAAAAAAATACACAAACGAATGAATAAAAAAAACACCATACCAATAACTGACAAAACACAGAATCTACGTTACAAAAGCTCGAAATTACAAAATTAGCCAATTTGTGGATATTATCACGTCGCCTCGTAACGTAAATACCGCGCGTTCGACACAAACATTTGGGAAAGTGTATTAGAATAATAAATTATAGCAATAATTTTTAACCACAAAACACTTATATAATCAAATATTTATTATTATTTTACAAATAATTGTTATAATAAATAATTAGTACTTGCCTGGGTCGAGTTTTCGAACGTTAGCTGGCGCGAGCGACATGAGGCTAACGTGCAGCACACACCGGTTGCGCGCGTATACTGCCTACTAGAACGGTGGCTTTCGGCGGGATTCTCTCTAGAACAGCTAGTGATGTCCCGCGAAAAGAACCCTGACATCTGACCCAAATATCGATAAAATTATCGCAACTTTGTATAACATTTAACTGACTGTACATCTTTTTGTTACTATTATTTATTTATAAAAAGCAAATAATTGTACGTTGTTTATATTTATACAGTGATAATAATGAAACTTAATTCAATATTAGTGTATTAATAATATGTTATTATTATATTTATAACATATATATATATCTTCGTATTGTTATAATATAAATAAAATAAATTGTCGATGTCATTATTAATAATTTAATATCTTCGTACAGCAAATTAATGTTATATAATTGATAGGATGAAACAAAAATAAGCGACGTTTCGTGATTTATTAATTATTGAAACGTCGTTTTGAACATTCTTATGTTTTGAGAGGCTTAGAAGGTTTCTTAGAAGCGTTTCTCTCATCCCTAACCGTTGGCGCATGCGCAGGGGGCACTAGAGCGTTTGCCGGGTAGAGTTTACGTTGATTGATTCAGCAAGTTCTGCGCAGGTTAACTCGCCCGGCACGTGTACTGAGTAAGGCACTTCCAACCTCAAAAACCTTCCTGTCTCCCTTTGGCTCTTCGCGACTCATACTGAAAAGCTTAGCGATATAAAGAATAAGGGTCTAATACAATTGGTGGACTCTGCGCAATGAAATGCTGCGCATATTTTGAGCGAAGCGTGTTTGTATGTTTTAGTTTAGTATTATATTGTTATATCAGTTTATATTAGAGAGGCCGGTCGTAGCACAGAGGCAAAGTGTGACTGTAAAACCGACTGGTTGTGGGTTCGATCCCCACTCGAGGTGATGAAATATTTATTTTAGTTTATATTTCCATTTCTTCGCTCTGGTGTCGAGGTAAAGCACAGCGTTGAGTTCTGTTACTCAACACGTAATGACTCCAGAATTAGGGAGTGGAATGATTTAAGACTAGGTTCCCTCTGCCTACCCTGCTTCGTGCGGGATACAGCGTGAAGCTGATTTATTCTATATTGAAAAGGGGTGTTTTAGCTTTGCCCTGCAACCTACGCGCGGCAGGGTAGGCCGAGGGAACCTAGTGTTAAGACACTCTGTTCTCACTAAAACAATTCCGTTCGTCATTTTCCGCCGAATTCTGGACATCATATCAAACCACAACCTTTCGCGCTTACAGTCGCACTTTTGTCCTTGCGCCATGTCTGGCCTGGATAGGATTTTCATTAGATTTTTTTAATTTTCTAATTTTTTATTTATTAGAATAAAAATATAATCAATAATTTGTGTTCTCAAGGCTTATATTTCCAGTGGCAGCGCTGAATGTCGCACTTTGCCTCGACATCAGAGCAAATAAATGAAAATATTAAATATTCCTCGAGTGGGAATCGAACTCACAACCTATCTCGTACACTCACATGCTGGTGCCCCTGCGCCACGACTGGCCTGAACCTTAGTTCAGCTTATAATAAAATTATAATAGAACGATCTTCGTATACTTGTATGGAAATAAGCGACAACTATCAAATATGCTGACGCGACTACGAGTATATCGCAAGTGTATTCAAGCTTCATAACTCGAAGTTCAACCACCTGTAACATTTTGTATGTCGATGTGGTGAATTTGAGATATCTATGAGTGAACGTTATTTTAATAGTTTTGAATCTTATTTTTTTAGCTTCACGCAGTATCACGCACATAACAGGGCAGGCAGAGGGAACATGGGAACCTAGTCTTAAGATTCCTACCCTTCTCTGCTGAATTCTTGGGGCGTTGTGCGTTGAGTGGTGGATCTCAACGCCACCTCCAGAATTCGGCGGAAACGACGGATTGTCTTAACTAAGCACCGCCTGCCTCTTGCTAAGCGGAATACATAGTGACGCCAAAATAATGTTCATTAAATGTATGGGTTTCTAATAAATCTAGGCGGTAAGTATACGCGAAACAAGTAAGCATGGTAGAGTTTTATGCATACTGCTAACTGAAGTATGTACACAATGGCTTATATTTACTTTTATAGTAAACTTTTACGTTAAATTTACATAAGATACATATAAATATGTTGTAAATTACATTCTACGTTTACTTGAGACAGTCTATAAAACCGACGGATGTGGGTTCGATTTCTACTGCTGGAATACAGTACTTTCATTTTGACTCTAGTAACAAGACAAGAACGGCGTGCGGTTTTGTTTCCTCTGCCTATACTCTATAAGGGATATAAATAATAATAATTGAAACATAACTTACATATTCAAAACTTTTTCTTTCTGCCAACTCCGAAAACAGAAAAGTTACAACTACAGAAAAGTTTAAAAATATACGTTGTTAAAGTATTTTATAATAAAGATTTATGCTATAAAAGAATTTAAGATATTATAGCTTTATCTATCCTTTTAAAAAGCGAGCATAACTAAGTAACTCACTATGATTCAAAAAGACGACGTAAAAAGACAGTACTTTGTGTAACTATTTTTTAAAATGTTAAAGAATCTGAAAATCTTTATTTACTTTTTTAGCTTCACGCTGTATCCTGCTCAAAGTGATAACTATTTGAAAGGTTGGGCAAAGGGAACCTGGGAACCTAGTGTGGAGGTATTCTTGAATTAAGAAAAAACCTGTACTCGCTGTTTACGTATTACAACCGTGTAAAGCCGAGGCGAGACGTTAGTTTTTATTAAATACTACCCTTTTTCTAATATTTTTAAAAAAGAAAACAAAACGAAACCACTAATGGAAGGATTGCATGAATGAGTGCTATAAAAAGTACTGGAATATAACGTAGGTTCTTAAGTAGCAAAAATATTGTAGAAAAAGTAAAAAAAAATGTACCTTCCTATAAAATTATACATCTACTTAGAAACTGTTTATAATTACGACTTAAAAGTGTTATACGCTTTTAACAACATAATTTTGTATGAATAATGAACATTTCATCTTAATGGAGACATTCTTCATGGAAATGGAGGAAAGTTAACTCAAATATTTTTCCATAAAAGACAAGGTTATATTATCTTATGGACTGTTAGTTTCAACTTTCTTTGAAGTCAAATTCTCACCGTGTAACTTGGCTGTGAGCCAAGTGGCCAATATTGGTGTAGTTTATGAAATTCAGTCTCCATTTTCTTTTAAAATGTATTTTCGCTTAAGTTTTCTTAAAATTATGATAGCTACTTTACATTACATATCGTTACATCATTTATTTATTTATTTAAGCTGCACGCTGAATGCCGCATGTAGGGAAGGCAACGGGAGCTTATTGTTAAGATACTGCGTGATCCACTTTCCACCTAATTCTGGAGACTTGTTGAGTTTTGGAACTCAGTGCCTTAACACTAGGTTCTATCTGCCTATCCTGATGTGTGTGTGATGCAACGTGAAATTGTTTTCTTTATTTTCATTTTCTCGAGTGGGACTCGAGTTAACAAATAGATTATATTAAAGTACATATTATTTTTTTCCTTAGTGTAAGACATATTCTTCTTAATGGTACACGCTGACTTTCAAAACTAACCTACGGATTTGAACATTTATTTTTTTATCTATGTATAAAACTGAAATTATATATATGTCTTAACTGTAAATACTGTCAAACTGCTAAACCATCAATTTTGATTTTGCTTATAATAAATTATGAAAAACCACTCTTACGGGAGTAAAATAGCGTTTTCTAAGATAAAAACATATGTTTTGTATACAAGCTTTTAGAAAATATAATTAACCGTTGATTGACTGATTGTTTAATTGATTAATAGTAGGCTGCTTCTTACGAGAATAAAATATATAACATAATAATATAAAATATAGTTATTTTTGATTATAGTCGTCGATAGCAAAAATGTGTGAAATATAGTTAAAAAGCGTATTAAAAAAATACGTAGCTTATTGAATCCACGCTTCTTGGAATCAAGAAGCGTGTGCATATGTTCTTATCAAGTTACAACATAATTCTTATACGACTGTAACAACTTATTTATGTTGTTAGCACGCAGTTAGTAATTTTTATAAGCTTTCTAAAATTATTTTTGCCATTGTTATATAATTTAGAAAAATACAGACCCCCCGAAAAGAAATTCACCTAGATGAAACGTACTATAAAAAGCTTTTACAAGATTGAAAATAAAAAAACCATTTTAATAAAAACAACATTTATTTGGTTTTATACGAATGAATTTATTTTAAATCGGACAGTTTAATAAATTAGAAGACAAACTCTTTGTTCAGTTTTAAATTCCGGTTTCGAATATCCGTTTCTCTTGGCAAAGTCACAAAGGAGAGTTGAGCAAACAATTTTAAAACTGAACTCACAATATATTATTTTACGTGACCCAAGAAATACGCCTGCATTTTTAAATAAAATTTTAAGTTATAATATTTTTAAAATTAGGCGTTTCAATAATTAACCCTTAGCCACTGACCGTAATGTCGTAATAGAGTGGAATATTTTTGAATATATTTTTTTTGTTTGAATAATCATATTCAATATAAAATAAATATATTAAAAAAACAGTGTATTTATCAATCAACAACCACAATAACCCAAAACGACATAGATATTTTTGAAAATTCAACAAAGTACGTTAATTGATAGCTGTATCGGGTCTTTGCGATGTTTCTGCTTAAAATCGAGAGTTCAGGTAACGCTTATACGTTACGCCTACCTTTCTCCAAGATTATTCATAATTCTTAGACGATCTGAAAAGTCATTATTTGACAGTATTAAAGAATTTCCAGCAACAACATCGAGAGTCCTATAAAATATGTACTATATAAAGAATGGCAAAAAAGATTTATGACGGAAAAGTGTGTAGTAAGAGGGATAGGGGGCGACCTCGGTTGACCTTCAAAAACACAGTATCAAAGATACTGGAGGAAGGTCACGTGAAAAGCATGAAGACCGCCCAAAGGGCATGTATGAAGAGGTTGACAACAGAGGACGAGACGAAAGAGATATCTAGAAACCGTAGCGTTTGGCGCACCGTTCTCTCTGACTAGCCCGTTAGGGATAAAGCGTGAAGCTATGTATGTATGTATGTATATAATAAATATTTTACCTCGAGTGGAGATCGAATCCACAACCGACGACTGGCCTCAGCTTAAAAAAAAATGGGGTTTTTCTATTTGGGTTATTTGTAACAAATTTTTACATATAAAACTCTTATGTTTTTCACTTAAATGGTATGTTTTAAGCCCCCCATTGGTCCGTGCGTCCCGTCCGTACGTGACATTGCATAGTACGCGGCGCTCAGCTGGCTCGCTCCAAATTGAGTCGCTAGTGTTGATTTTTGTAATTGTCTTTCGTGTTCTTGCATTTAATTATTACTACAAGATTTTTTCTTATTATGGGATGTTATTTCAAATCTATACGTATAATAACATTGTTAATGGTTGCTGTTTGTACATGGGAGATGTATCATGTATGCAAATCTAATAGGGGGTGTGTAACAATGCAATAGAAGAATATTTTGTCTATTTGTTTGTCTGTGAGCTTGTGTGCGTCTGTCTTGAATGAGAGGAAACGGTAGGTTCATATTTTCTGCTTACTATATTCTCCTTACACGGATAAAACCATGAACCTGCTTTTTTTGTAGCATTATTTTTCTTAGGTCTTGTAAGACATAGTGACGTTTTCACAACTAGAAATGTTGTAGCAAAGAACCACTATGTCTTGGTCTTTCTTACACTTCTAGATATTTGTTGGATTTTTAAATATAATACTAAAATATTTCCAAGTAATCGTAACCCAAGTCTTTGTTGTGCCTCTAGTAAAAAAATCCATTTAGTGATTAAGAAATGTCTCCATTTACCGACGCTGACACCGAAAGTAGCTATCGCGATTAATTTAGTCCCGCCCGGAGGTGATCCGGGGCGCGGCGGAAATTTCACAAAACATTTTGCTCCAAAATGCTTATCTACGATTTACGCATAATAAACGGTAAATTCGAAAATTATGTCTCAATTTCCACGTTAAAAACGTTAGCATCGAACGAAATTATTATTTTGTAGCATGTTACGAGAAATATTACTGCCAACTGAATATTTATGTTGATATTATTGTAATTTTTAGCTGTGATTTATAAAATTCGGAAAATCAAAAGCTTTTCGTAATATAATTGAATTATTCATGATTTATTTATTATAATACGAACTTAATAAAGTAAGTTCTTAATGAAAATAATTTTTAAGACTTTTTGCAGCTTAAATTAAATGGTAATGTCTTTTCGCTGGATTTGTATTAAGTTTTCTTGAAAGTTCGTGCCATTTTTTATGCTGTCCACTATGGCCTCTATACGCAAGTAATACAGATACATTAATCTACTTTCGTTGAGGAGCATATGCTTAATTTAAGATTTAATAATTTACGATATCTATACTTAATAGGAAAAAAGTAATAGTCTAATTTAGTTATTTAACTTTTAGTTGTTTGAACAAAAATGTTTACTCTGAACATTGGACCGCTCGTATTTATTTTCCAACTCGAGAACAGTTTAATTGATTTCGCCGAAGCTTCCCTAGAAGATAACTTAGTTAGCACGTGTCTGAAATGTTTTGTACTAAGTACAAGATAATAAAAGAAATTCAACAATTAACAACGTACGTACGTAGAGAAATATTATTTTATGATATATTTTATAAAGAAAAAATATATTATCAGCTTTACGCTATTTCCGCACACAGCGGGGTAAGCAAGGGAGCATTGTGTTAAGATACTCCGTTACCCATTTTCCGCCTAATTCTGAAGGCATTGCGTGTTGAGTGGAGGAACTCACCGCCGGGTTTTGGCCTTGGTACCAGAGTGAAGAAATGGAAATATTAGTAAATAATAGTTTACTCCCTCGAGTGGGGATCGTACCCATATCTGTTGCGTTACAGTCACTCCATTGTGCCCCTGGGCCACCCCGGCCTTAAATACAAATACACATAAAGAAAATTATACTTTTATTGCAATTAACGATAAGCTTAGTCTTTTCTACGTTCAGCATTGTATAGTTTAGTAGTCGTCGTTCGTAATTGTGTTTACATGACCTTTAACACGTAAAATGAAATATCCCGTTTTTAGTAGGAATTTCAAGCAATCCTCTCTAAGTGCTCCCCTAAACACTCTATCCTACCAACATGCCCAATTTCAATCATCTAAGCCGTCACTCACTAACGAACACTTTTATATGAAGCATACTTAGCACGAGTATATCAGCCTAAACTCGACTGATTTTCCACTACTCAAGTTTGTCTTTCTTTGTCATCATCATACCAGTTCGGTGATACTATGTTAAAACATCTAATCTACGTATTATTGCTTAAATGTTTACAAGTTTGTCAAATTCTTCAAGATCTCTCAAAATCAAATACTGGCAGGTCAACCTAATAAAAACGTGTTAAAATACATTACTCCGCCTTTTGCTTCTGGTTATTTTAATTTACGTCTCTAGTTCTAAGTATTTTCCGTAATGCTTTTAACCCAAACAAATATTATATATTTCGATTACACAGAAACACTATACATTTTCCACTGAGTGGAAATTGAATCTTTTATTATCGTATGAGAACTCAAATATTTCACAACAGCGAAACAATGGCGATAATTTTATTATGCAACATTCAAATAACGTTAGAGAGAATGTTTATATTAAATATGCAGATATTTGCTGGTCTAATGAAATAGCGGGCGGCGTTGAGTTTCTGCATTCAGCATTCGATATGGAATTTCCACCATCGAGCACGCTATGAATAGTTGTATAGTGTAAAAATATGTTGTTAAAGTTCACTTTGCCTAAGCAGCAAAGTTTGTTGTGTTAAAATTATTTTTTTTATAAAAACAAACAGAGGATTTTCTTGTGGCTTTTATAGTAATTGTTAATATTTTGAAGTTAGGTATATAAGTTATTTTTAGGGTATGTTTTTTTAACTTTAGTTGCATTTCGCATACAGCGTGGTAAGCAGAGGGAACCTAGTGTTAAAGTAACCACACTATCCGCCAAATATTCGAGGCATTGTGTGCTGAGTGGTGCAACTAAACGCCGTACTTACAATAGAAAGGCCCACTTTGATAAAAATATATTGAATAAGTAGCGGCAATCTTGCAGCTGCCCGCTTGAAATATACGAATGTTTATTTAAGCGGATTTAAGAAAAAAGCTCGAGTCCGATTCGCCCCAAGGAGTCCTGTACCAATTTCAGGATTCTGATTGGGAAATACCATAAAGATTTTGATGATGCGGCGAATAAAGTGCACAAACATAAGTTTGCTGGTATATGCACTTAAAAACATCATTATTTTTGTCTATGAACGCCGAGCTTTGCCTCACCAGAGCGAAGAAATGAAAACAAGTTACACATTTGAGCCCTTGTGCCACGACTGGCCTCTATTCTAAAATATATTTAATGGAATATACATGGAATTTATTGGACAAATTGGATGTAAAGTATTATTTTGATCCTACCGTTCGTACCAATAATAAGAACTAAATAAAATTAATGAAGTACGTCGTCGGGCATTCTGAATAAAAATGGGGCGCGCTTGAGCTTGGAGTGTAATATATATAATTATATATCTAGGTATATGTTTGTTATAACATATAATATAATTAGAATGTTTTTATTATAATATTAGTGTTTAATAAAATAATAACCATAATATGGTATGGTATCATAATATGTTATATGAAGGTAACAGCTAGGTTCCTTAATTTTTTA
Source organism: Heliconius melpomene melpomene (assembly GCA_000313835.2). Classification (NCBI taxonomy): domain Eukaryota; kingdom Metazoa; phylum Arthropoda; class Insecta; order Lepidoptera; family Nymphalidae; genus Heliconius; species Heliconius melpomene. Next base: position 21,421 of record HE671253.1, read on the forward strand.
TAATTCTTCAAGATATTTGAGACTACTTTCTGCCTGTTGTTGTGCCAATATCTTATTAAAATGTATTTTTTTTTAATTCTTCTGTACATATATTTCTAAATATATATATTAGTTTGATACTGTTGATTTTGATTCTGCACCTCTTGAATTACAGTTTTTTGTTTCTTAAATAATTGAGTTATATATACTCATAAATTTTATATGAGATTGCTTTGTTTTGCTTTAGATCAAAATATTTCTGTGTTTATTGTATCAGACAACTATTCTAATGAAGATAGTCAAAGATATCATTTGTAATATAAAGTATTTCTTATTATCAAATGAATCTGTTTTAATATAAATAAGTGCAATCCATTATCACAGCTAAATTGACCGTATGACATATGTTAGACCGTACTCTGTTTTGAACAGGACGTTCGCTGTCAGAGTCAAGTGTTCTGTCAATGTGTGACACAGATAAATAATAACTCACCTAACCTAAACATATATTGAAATACACTTTTGATTTAAAAGACTTAAAAAATCTGCAAAATTAGTAATTTCCTTTTAAAACAAGTTTAAAACAAGTTCTATGTTTTTTGAACACATGAATAATTTTCAAAAATTAAAAACAAAAAAGAAAAAGGAAATAGACATATAATTATTGTCTTAATAACTAAAAATGAATAAAATATTAAGATATTTTTAAACAATAGACATAAACCAAAAAAATGCTCTTCGATTCGAAAACATCATTCCGGTTTTATCGTCGGTAAAAAATATCCACATCTAGAATTGGAACCACTAATTACTGTGTGCGTACTCGTACTTACTGTTTATTCGACGGAAAGTGGGGAACGGAGTGTCTTTCCACTCACTTTCTCCTGTACATTCAGAAAGAACCTAGTGTTAACACAAACCGACCACAATCCATTCGAAACATTGTTCGTAGAGTAGAATAATAGAGCAGAGCTGAGACATTAATATCACTTACTAAATATATTTTAAAAAATAGTACAAAACTGAATGGATTCTCGTGGATTGTGTCAATAGTAAAATGAACCTGTTAATATAAAAACAAAAAAAATCTAAATTAACTAACCCAAGTAATTTAGTAATAAGGCACGTGTACAACAGGAAAAATAAAATAGTCTATATTTTTTTTATATAATTTTGTAACGTTCCACAAGAATTTTTTGCGGGTTTAGTGACTGACTATAAACACGACATGTTGTGGATTCGATTACCATTCAAGGAAATGAAAAATTTAATTTCTTCACTCTGCTGCGACGTAAAGCGGAAAACGGAGTGTGTTAGCACTAAGTTCCTGCATAGCCTGCAACAAATCGAAGCGGGATACAGCGTGAAAAAAAAAAAGAAATAACTATTCAAACGTCCCCAATAGGTACTACTGAAAAGAAACACGAGTGTATTGAAGTTTGAGTCTACGAGCGCAAGACGCGAGTCCTACATAAGTATTTACGGGCGAGAATACAAAAGCTAAAAAATTCCTTGCAATCTTTTGTTTAAAACATCTAGCTTCAAGGAAAACATTTTTAAAAGGAATGTTAGTCTCGCGTCCAACAGCACGGGAGTTTGAGTTCTTTTGCATAGGAAGTCGTACATTTTAATCGTACTAGGACAACTTTTTTTAAATGTATCCATTGCATTGCAAAGCTTTTGGTGTTGGCGTGAGAAAATTTTCATGTTAAACAGACTGTACTATAAAGTTAGGCCGTGTTGTCTGTGGAGCTTAATATGTATACTACAGGAAACGTATTAAATATTTAAAAAAAAAATGTCGTTCATATAACTTTCTTTTTTGGGATTATTTTTGAATATTTAATTGTACATTGGATTGGAGTCAAAGAAGACGAAGAGAAGACAGAGAAAATACATACTTACCTAAATATGCAATTAATATTATTAAGCGTATTTTATATCTATCTATTCTGTTTATTTATCGTTACTTATTGATATTTAGTCCGAAAACAACAACACAAAGTGGAACGTAATTACCAAGTTATATATTTCCTCTGTTGATAACATCAAAGAACTGAACGACGCCATGCCACAACGTAGAGTGTAGGCACCGCCACTAGCAATAATGTGCAAATATGACTTTTAAACATAATACAATGAATTCTTATTGATCGTATTATATTCTTATCTAATAATAGACAATTTTAATGAGTAATAAAGTAATTTTAATAAAAAAGGCGATTGTTCTTTTTTTTCCGCGTAGGTTAGACACAGGGAACCTAGAGCTAAGACACTTAGATCCTTAGTATTCTGCTAATTTTCTAAATGTTATACAAAATTACTACTCAAAAAAAACCTACAAGACAGATAGGATCAGTTTCCTAGTTAATCCTAGTTACAATGGCACGTAACAAACAGCATATTTTTCTTTGCATCTGGATAATCTTGTTAAACCTACCTAAAACTAACATCATTTCTTTTATGCCTGAAACCCATCTTATATAAGTTATTTACTTAAGAATAAATCTTCCAAGAATAAGTTTCAGATGGTGAAGCAATAAAGTTTTGTCGTCAAATTAAAAGTTTCTCATTGTTATAATAAACAAGACGTAGCGGTTATCATTTCGGCCTTTATCACTAATAAGATGCTGGACTTTTCTTACAAAGTTAACTCAACTAACACAAACAAAGTTAAAACAAAACTTACAAAGTTAACTTAAGTGAAATAAAAAAGTGAGATTGATTTGATTTTATAATTTTTTTAACTATAAGTCAAAAGACAAATGAAAAAAAAATGAAAAATACTTATTCCTGAGTGTGCAATAACACGTCGAAAATATTAACGTCGAACTGAAAATTAAGCAAAATATAAAATTATACTAATATTCCCTATGGATTCTTATCATTTAAATTCAATTAATATGTTCATGATATAGACATATATTTATAGATAATATATTGTTGATAACATAACTATTTAGAAATTCAATTATATTGATATATCGAATAAACCCAAATTGAGTTCGGGACATTTGAAAAGTTCAACAATTTTGCTTCACGCTATATATGTGCGGCAAACAAAGCAAGCATTTGCAACAGCAACCTAGTGTCGAGACACTCCGTTACCTTAACATCAGACCGAATAAATGATTTTTTTTGTTTCCTCGAATAGGAATCGAACCCACAATCTGTCTCGTTTATAGTCACACGCTTGTGCCTTTGCGGCACACCTGTCCTCAAAATAAATCATAATGAAACATAATACAAGTTAGCTTGTATGTATGTATGTATGTATGTATGTATGTGCAATACAACAAAGCTACGCTCCTGTACAAAATGTGTCATCTCACGTGAACACAATGGCTCACCCCCTCATTCTCTCACCATTGTTCAGTGCGATTAAATTTTTACTCATTAGTCTTGTCGTATATAAAAAAATATTTCGACAATATAAACGAAATACTCATATTTTAATAATTTAAAAAGTTATTTATTTTACAAGTTTCCTATTAAGGTAGTATTTGCCGCCGCTTGATTGGTAAATGAGATAATTGTGTTAGACAGATTCTACATTTTTAATAAGGTAGATTGGTGCTAACATATTGTTTTCGACGGCTCTTAAACAAAAGCTCTCAAACTGTTACTAACGTTTTTTTTTTCAGCTTTTCATATATTCGCGTTTACAATCACACGTTTTGTTATCTACACCAAGCCATCCTGCCGAATACAGCAAATACACAATCATAATCGCAACTATTGAACGTATGGTATGTATAGCCCGGCTTCAATTGAATTTTCCAGTTTGTTAGAAACTTTCTTCGAATGCGAATCGGTTTTTCTATTCAACTCGGGAATACTCAGGGCTTGCTAAAGACCGACTTTTACAAAACTGCTCTCTGTTAAGGTGAATTTTTATACTTTTTTAAATATCTTTTTCTTAATTCTCTCTTAATTCTCAATGTTAATATTTTAGTTTTAGGGCGAAAAGGGGAAAACGGAGTGTACAGAGTGTCTGCTTACTCTGCTACATATATGTGAGATAAAATCTGTCATCTTTGTCTTTTAGTGATTTAAAAGAAATATTGTGACTTTTTCGTACCAATAGGTTCGACTGTAGGTCGACAGGAACGTGACTTATAAAAGTATACAAGCGTAAAGCTCGTGGGCGTGTACACTGTACGTACTGATTTCATATGAAATTAACTAACGATATAAGTTTATAATTATTTGTATTGTTAGTTCTCACAACTAGTAAATTTTATAATGGGAGTTCCCCGGAAAGTTACTTGTAAGTTTTAATTACGAAGCTGAAACTACGCAAAAAAGCTTTTTTTTTACACAATCTTGAGATAAATGATCTTGATAGACGGACAGGCGTAAGAGTAGCAGGAGAGCGCGCTATAATATAAAAGAGAATAAATAATAAAGTAATAAAAATAAAAAAAGATTCCTTTTGAGGTGCGTAAACTTAAAATTGATCTTATTAAGTAAATCAGTAAGAGATTAAAGAATAAAATATATAGCTATTACATTCTTATTTTTTAAATAAAAACCATAATATATAAAAAAATAGGCCAGTAGTGGCTCTGAAGCACAAAGTGTGACTATAAAATCGACTAGTTGTAGGTTTGATTCCCACTCGAGAATATGAAATATTTATTTAAATTTATATTTTCATTTCTTCGCTCTGATGTCGAGCCACTCTCGAACTCTAAGCCACTTTGCACGGCTTTGAGCTCCGCCATTCAACAAGCAATGCCTCCAGAATGCGGCGAAAAGTGGGCAGAGGGAACGTAGTGTTTTAACACTAGGTTCCCTCTGTCGTGAAGTTGATTCAATTTAATTTTATAATAATCTATATATATAAAAGGACTTGTCGCCACTGACTGAGGTAAAACGCACGCACAGCCGTAACCGCTGTGCGTAGAAACGTGAAATTTGGACAGATGTTTACTTTCATAATCTAGACATCCACTAAGAAGGGATTTTGAAAAATTTTAACCCTAAAGGGGTGAAATAGGGGTTGAAAGTTTGTATGGAAAAAAAAATTAATCGACACCGATTTTTATAAAATTTGAAATTTAGATTCTTAAAAATATTTTATTGAACACATGTTTCATGGTTTATTAGAATTCACCCCTAAGTTAGCAAGCGAAGCTGCGCGCGTCCGCTAGTGTATAATCTATATATATAAACGGACTTGTCCTCACTGACTGAGGTAAGACGCACGCACAGCCGTAACCGCTGTGCGTAGAAACGTGAAATTTGGACAGATGTTTACTTTCGTAATCTGGACATCCACTAAGAAGGGATTTTATAAAATTTTAACCCTACAGGGGTGAAATAGGGGTTGAAAGTTTGTATGAAAAAAAAATTAAATCGGCAGCGATTCTTATAAAATTTGAAATTCAGACTCTTAAAAGTATTTAATTGAACACGTGTCTCATGGTTTTCTAGAATTCTTTCCATAAGGGTGCAAATAAGGGGTTGAAAGTTTGTATGGTAAAAATTCTTAAATCGCCACCGATTTTTATAAAATTTGAAATTTAGACTCTTAAAAATATTTCATTGAACACATGTTTCATGGTTTATTAGAATTCACCCCTAAATACGTAAGCGAAGCTGCGCGCGTCCACTAGTGTAATATAAAATACCTTGTAACAATTACGTTGCAAATTAATATGATTAGACATGAAGCTTTACCTTAGCAAAACAAAATGAATTCGACTTAACATGTAATATATTCACAAAAGGCAATAACAAAGCATTTTATAATTAATTCATGACAAATTACACAATGCAAGAATTTTATTACGAAGATGAACAAATTTAGCTAATGATTAAAATGGCGGTGAAATATGAAAACATATATTTTATACTGTACAGCGAACGCGTCATACATTATTTATTAGTATGTGAGGGTGTCTAATATCTTTTTATACCTGGGAGGTATCTTTAAGGTATCTCTAAAAGTTTATTTCATACTGGGATGATAAAATCTACCAGACTGAAATAGATGAAAATCTTTTTTAGCAGTTTCACTCGTAGATCTATCTTCTTATTGGTAGATTTTTTCTTACACTACGGCATTTTTTGCCCATCATAATTGGCGCTCTCTTATATGAGGGTTTATTTAAGGATCAATTTTACTGGGGGTGGTATTTATTTAGTCTTTAGCCTGTACATCGATTATTTTGCCGGATATATGTAAAAATTTAATAAATTATGTAAAAATTATGAATACTTAAGGTCTTTACTAAATGTTTATTTTGAACCGACTACTAATATTACCATTATGTCATTTTACAATTGACAAGTGCATAGAAAATCTATTTAATTAAAAAACGATCAAATTCGAATGTTATCACTAAATTTTCTTTGATAAAAATAGTTTTTGCAATTTATGTTTTGTTTCAGTTACTTTGAAAGTCATGTTTGTGTGAAATCAGAATATTACAAAAGGATGAAAAAAGCTTGCTCTTCCTTTGGCTGCTTGTTTTTAATCAACTGTTTCTTTACATAAGTTTGTGGAAAATATAAAATATATCTTTAGAATATATATCATTGTACCTATGTAGATTGTAAACTAGTAAAAATTATAATATAATTATATTTTATCTAAATATAAAATACTAGCGGCCGGCCCGCGGCTTCGCCTGCGTGACCTACGTTATTATTAATTTCTGTCTCCATGAGTACCTACGTCCTATAAGTGACGTCCATGCAAAATTTGTGACTTCTAGCATTTGTGGTAACGAAGTTTCATACAAACTTTCAACCCCTCTGTCTTAGCGAGCACCTATGTCCTATAAGTAACTCTTATGCAAAATTTCAGATTCCTAGCACTTGTAGTTTCTGAGATTTCGTGATGATTGAGTGACCTATCGATTTTATATATATAGATTACCTCCTGCTGAAGAACTACTAGAACTGAGACGGATGAAAAAATTGACTAAATGAATACCATATATCTTTTACAATTTACTTTTTTATGCAGACGAAGTCGCAGGTATATATAGTATTGCATTACACTCCTCCGTTCATTTAGTACGTAGAGTCCTAAAGAAGTTTAGCATTAAGAAAATATTACCTGGAATTCCTATGAAACCTAAGGAAAACCGGATTTTATGTATTATAGTCCACTCAAAGGGATACTACTAGTATATTATATAAATATATATAAAATACAAGAATTGTCTATGATTTCGTAATAACAACGTTTTTCTATGTACATACAGATATTTATTCGTATAAACACCATATCTACTAAGAAAAACCAGACCAAACCAAAAAAAGAACAAAATGCAAGCAAGTAATTATTTTTTTTTATTTGTTATTCTTTTTTAGTGTTCCATACCGCAAAAGGTCACAAAAAACCTCAATTAGAAGTTATCTAAAAGCAATATTTTGTGGACAGAATATACGAGTATTTATCGGGTCGGGTAGTATTTTCCTATCTGGGCAAACCCATTACGCAGCCGGCAGCTCTCAATCCGCACTAAATTCCTTAGATTTGACTTCAAGACGTCATTCTCCTCGATTAAGCGGAAACCATCCCTACAGAAGTTATTTCTATAGCTTCCTTGCATAAATTACCTTTTTTATGTACTTTCTTTAGATACTTTGTTGAATATTTATGTATATAATAGTTTTGAGATCGTTCGCAGGAGTATCAGTTCGATTCTCAATCGAGGACATGATTTAATATTTTCATTTCCTCGCTCTGGTAACGAAGTAAAGCGCGGCGTTGAGATCTGCCACTCAACGCGCATTGCCTCCTGCACTCAATTCGGCAGAAACTGGGGAGAGCAGAACAGTTAAAAGTAATTCTAGTTGAATAGTTCGAAAAGTGCAGTTTGAGCTTTTTGCACTTGGACGGTGTACTCATATGTAGCAACTGTCCTGATAGTATAATGGGACAATAAACTAACAGGATAATGTAATTGTGTGTTTATTCATTTTTTTTGTCTTTTGTTTAAACATTTCTTGGCCCTACTCAAGAAAAAGAAATCTGGATCTGGATATTTTTGTTTCCTCAGCTCGGTGAACGCACAGCTAGTTACGTTTACCGTCAGTTGTGCTCCAGCGCCACGACTGGCGTCTAAGATAAGGAACACAATCATATTATGTCCAAAAATAAACTAAATTCGTCTATATGAAACAAGGTAAGTCGTGGCAGTATGTATGTATAAATATACATACGTGGGAAAGAGTTTTTAAAAAGTTTTTTTTGTTTTGATACTGTTATACTGTATCCCATCAAAAACATAAATGTAAAATGAAAGCCAAGTTTTGTAATAAAACGTATGCTTTCAGCGATAAAAGAAGTGAGATGTAAATGTATGCCAAGTTCAATGGTCAGTCCTGAAATTTATTTTTAACAATATAAAATATTTTATAACAACTGAAAATGCCCATTCTTCTTACAACTTGGAGACTTTATTTATGTGTAAAATCTGACTTGGCTAGTTTTCAAATGAATTTACATCGATG
>HE671253.1:32366-89033 GCA_000313835.2 Heliconius melpomene melpomene
AAGTTAGTCTACAAAACAAATAAAATATTTACTAACGTGTGACATAAATAAAAGCAACAATATATAAATAATGCATTGCTCTTATATTATGCCAGGCGCTACACTATAAGTAAATGTTCCTAATTGAATCTATTTATTGAAAAATTATAAGAAAATGTTAAAAAAATACTAGTTTCGGATTTTTTCCTTTACATACACCCAATTACTTAACCGGATGCTAAATTTCACCATTCCAGGTCATCTGGAACTTGGTTAACATTAAGGTCTATAGGTCAGTCACCCCCCTAAAAATTTACGATTTTTGGACGTGATTATCTAAATAACTATTTGAGCTGTGTTTATGAAATTTAATGCACGTATACAGGTAGGGGGTCTAAATATTTGAGCCAAATATGATAGGTTTAGGTGGAATAGTTTTTGAGTTACGAATAGGTAAAAAGTGGCTTCAAATGGTTCGTGTAAAATAACACACGGTGCTGCTCGCCAGTTCTGTTCGTAAAAAAACTTGGCCACGCGCTCCGCGCGTTTTAAATAGATATATTTTTCTTTAAAATATTATACGTAAATATTTTTTATCAGTTAAATAAGTCTAAATTTTATAGGAACATAAATGATTAAACATTAAATTTAATTAATTTATGAACATCAAAACAAATGTTACTTGTAAACGCACCGGAAATAAATTCAGATATCATAACGAACTGACAACAACAAAAACAATATCGATTCAGTGTTCATACTAATTAGCAGGACGAGCTCAAACATTATTGAATAATTTACTTGTGAAAAGAGACCGTTATGCGACGGTTGTGAGTTCGATTCCCACTCGAGGAAGTGAAATATTTATTTACGTTTATATTTCCATTTCTTTGCTCTGGTGTCGAAGCAAATCGCGGCGTCGAGTTCTGCCACTCAACACGCAATGCCTCCAGAATTCGGCAGAATTCGGAATGGAGGGTGGACCAAATCTACAATAAAATAATAAAAATAAAATATAGTATAAAGTTAATAAAAATATCTATTAATTAACTGTTATTATAAATATTATTATAACGAATAACAATTTAGAATTATTATTATTTTATTCTTCTTTCTTCTATCAAACACCGTCACATAATAAATCAATAAACAGTTCCAAAATCAATAATTAAACTAGTTTGTTTCTACTGCACGCTATACACAATACAATTATATTCTAGATAACATTAAAAAAAACGTTATAACAACTTTCTTTAATGAACCCTCGACCTGTCAGCCATTTGAAAACCAAATTTTTGAGCGTGACACCGTAGAAATTTAAATATCTCCCTTTCTTCCTACCTCTATTCGCTTTTTTGAATAACGCTTTAGAGATGGGATCGGTTTTATTTTTTAATGGTATTAGAAAATGTATTTTAGATTTTACGCTTTGTAAATGCTATTGGAGATTGACGTCAAAGGCGTCGTTGAAGCCTGTCTGTGTGTGCTTAAGGGTATGTTTGCAGGTTAACCTGGCTGCCTTTCCTTCCCTTGCGAGTGCGTAGAGATGAATTCATTGAAAATTATCTGAATTGTATTTTTAAAACAATATCAATTATTGTTCAGTACTCTTTGTGTTTTCTTTATAAGAATGTATCAGACTTGTTAAACGAAAACAATCCACATAAAAACATTCCATCTTTTGTGTAAATTATAGAAAAATAATGGAAGAAGAAATAAAAATTATTGTATATTTCTTTATATTGAAACTTTTTCCCACTTATATGTAAAAAGTAAGGCCAGTCGTGGGGCCGAGGCACAAGCGTGTGAATGTAAACGTGACAGGTTCTGGGTTCGATTTTCACTCGACTCAACACTTTAACAATTTCATTTCTTCATTTTGATGTTGAGGCGAAGCGCGGCGATGACTTCCACCACTCAACACGGAATGCTTCTAGAATTCTGAGGAAAATAGGAAACGAAATGTCTTAACACTAGATCCCCTCTACCTATCCAGCTGTGTGCGAGATACATCGAGGCTAAAAAACTTAATAATTATTTACTTGGTATATATCCAGTTATCAAACAAGACTTCAAAAGCACATTGTCAATTTAATCGATTCTCAGCAATATTTTATTTTGCATTCCAACGCGTTAGTACTTTAACAGTTCCACGATTGTTTGAATATTGAATGTATTTTATGATACAATAAAGAAATATAAATATAGATATGCTGTGTATATTTACATCTTTAATTTATATATTTTCTTCTACTATTTTTTGCAGGTTCTAAAAGAAATGTATATAAACTAACCAAACTGGAAAAATAAGACCATTTCTGTAGAGGAAGTAGCTAATAAAATAAATACAGTAACATCAACGTCGGCTAAAGTACGATCGCAATTTCAAAAGACTGTTTGAATCTTCTTCAATATATTTTTACCAAGAATTTATAGTTAAAATATACAAAGTATAATTTGTTTTACTTTATGTTCTTTAATTTTATAGTACTGTTTTAATAAATAATTATTAAATTCTTTTTTATATTAATATGAAAATATTTTTTTGTTTAGCTTTACGCTGTATCCCGCACTTATCATTGTAGATACCTTGAGAGCCTAGTTTTACCCGCTTTACAAGCGTCAATGAAAATAAAAACTTTATTTAGCATTCTTTGACTTACTCCAGTTAAGGCCAGTCATGGTGCAGGGGCACAAGCGTTTGACTGTAAACGTGACTAGTTGCGGGTTCGATTCTCACTCGAGGAATGAAATAAAAAAAAAATTCATTCCTTCACTCTGGTGTGAGTAAGCGCGGCGCAGAGTACTACCACTTAACACGCAATGCCACCAGAATTCCACGGGAAATAGTGAACGGAGTATCTTAACACTAGGTTCCCTCTGATTACCGTATTTTGTGCGGGATAAAGCGTGAAGCTGTATAAAACGTATCGTACTCGATTACCCGACGCATATTTCCCGACATACATAATTATGTATGTATGTCTAATATCAGATAAAGTTCCAACAAAGCTCCAGTAAAGCTTAAACGAAGTTATAATTACTCTTTCAGTTACAATATTCCGCCTTTTATTAGAGTTGCTCGCGAGCTTTAGTGCTTTTGATATAATATGTATATCGTACATTATATGTGGCTAAAGTTGTTCTGTTCAACATGTTACCTGTATAATTTTTCTTATTAATAATTAAATTATGAGAATAATTAATTGCTATCTATTTTTTTTAGATGGTCATTATACAAAGAGTACTGTCAAAATCCACCACTCTGCCCACAATGTCTTCGAAATTAGACGGAGAGTGAGGGAAGAATTGTCTAAATACTAGGATTCACCTCCCTACCCCCTTATGTGCGGGATACAGCGTGAAGATGAAAAAACAATCCGCTGTCTAATCAGAACAAAGGGGAACAACGTCTCTAAAGTAGAGATTCTGTTTAATTATTTCACAAGAGTATGGCGATGCTTAGAATAGGAAATAAAACACTTGATGTAATTATTAAATTTAATTTATTTATTTATGTTCAATAAAATCATTTTGAAAGCAAAATCGAGACATGATAATTTTATATACTCGTATAGAGAAGATAGATGATGAATTAAACAACGAGTTATATTCATGTTATCATCCAGGTGTTCTTTGTAATGTAAAGCAGACGATAAATTTAAGCCTCAATTAGTCTAGAGTTGAAAATTCCTTTGAGAGCTTACAGCGAGCCACCGCGGCCGTGGGAAGGTAACATGAAAGTGGGAAAAGTGTCAAGTACAATTAATTCCACAATTTACTTTTTACTTTTATGTCGAATGACGCTTTGCGGAATATAAAACTTAATAAGTACAGGCTATAGAGACATATAAAGTATAGCTTTGCTAAAGTATAGCTCTGTTTAGTTACTTGTATAAAGCTTATTCGAGGTGGCCAGAAATCGAGTGAAGTTTCTTAATTTCCACGTCCTAATAAACTTCGAAGCATTCTTATATATTTTCCAATATTTGCAAAATGGATTTTTAATTAAATCTGAAGGGGAATAGGGACCGTTATCGTATTTTCTCAAAACAAAATACACAACGCTTTGTTACAGAAGCTCGTCTCACAGCGAACAATGTACGAAACAATCGATCTATTTACATCTTGTAGCGATATTTTTTATGTATTCCCTGAACAAATAAGATTTCATCTAAGCCTTTGTTAAGCTTTTCCAAAGGTAAATAAAGGAGGGGAATTGTTTACTTTTAATTTTGTTTTCCTACTATACTTTGTTTTTTTTTTAACTGTACCCCGAACAAAGCAATGAAGGCTGAGAGAACCTTGGAATTTAGTGTCAAGATACTCCGTTCTCATTAACTCTAGATAGATAAGTATACTCGTATTTCACTGTACACTTAAAATAACCATACGGCGATTCGACGTACGTATGTTCAAGTGGGCATATTTTGGATTACGTATATATTAGGTATATAGATATAATAATGTATGTATTAATAGACTATATTAATGAAAAATTTTACAATTTATTTATATTTCATAAGAAAAACAATTATAAATAACAAAACAGGGTACCTTTTACTTTATGAAACTTAAACATTTAGTAACTCTTTCAGTATTTATTTGTATATTTCAAAATCTAAATTTAGTAGCCTAACTTAACTATGATTTTTTCTGCTTCTTTCAGAAATTTTATTATAAAGAAACGTATTAAAAAAACTACATTCAAATAAAAGAAGAGAGAAGCAGAAGAATTATTTGCAAGCGCAATACGAATTCTCAAGAAACCTTATTAGAGAAATGTACCCAAGTAGGTACACGCTGCACAATGCCTTTTTGTATTGTATAGCAGGATGACGGGCTAACGAACCTACTCGCGGCACCTCCTCCCACGTACCGCGTAACCCTGCAATATATTCTTGTTTGTGATTTACCTTCAAGAATATTGTAAAATAGTCCATAGGTGAACATATTCTACCTTCACGATATTACCCGCATATATCTGCGTAGAGTGAAGCTAGTGTTATGACATTCCGTTCCCCAATTTTCATTGTGTGTTGAGTGGCATAACTCAACGCCACGCTTGGTCTTGTTGTCAGAGCGAAAAATAAATTAATGATATTTTTATGCACATATTAATAAAGAAATAAAAACTCTTCACTTGAATCATATACAAATTTAGATGAGACAATTGTGAAAACTGCGTTAGCGTGCACAAACGTACAGACAAACAAACAAAAAAATTAAGAATCATTGATTGGAGTTCCCTTACATTTATAAAATTTATACGTGCGCCCAATAATTTTCTTATACGTCTTCCATTTTGAGACAGCGACTAATCTGCTAGAGTATCTACCAAAGACTGTACATATATTATGTACATATATGGAACACGTCGGTAGTGAGCCAAACAACATTTTAATTTCTCCTCCCGCTGACATTTATCCCAATAAATTGCATATAACTTTGATTTATTACAATCCGTAGGACAAAATGTCCCGGATTCGATATTCATGCATAAATCATGACAAAAAGAATTTCATACATTGTTATTTATGGAGCTACTTTTGGGAGCAAACATTTCACGTTTTATAAGTAAAAACGTAGATTTTTAAATTATATTATTATGCATATTGCGTTATACAACCCGCATTTATAGACCACTCTCAAGTCTGAGACCGATCTTGAGATACCTTCTATGATTCTATGAATGGAAATGACATCTCAAGTTCAATCTTAGACTTAAGTGCGATTTATAAATACGGGCCTAAGAGTCGGTATGGAAATTATCTCATAGAACATAATTTTTATATACTGCTGGAATTATTGAAAACGGTGAACGAATATTAATGATATATACGTACGTTCGGGAGAAGTCGTGGAATACAAGCTAGTATTAATAAATAGCAGTCTTTCCATTAAGCTTAGCATTCCCACAACGACTTATAGTTCCCAGGATGACAATTTTACAAAAGATAAAAGCAAATAAGCGGGCTCATAATATTCTCTAAGCTTTATTAATCCTAATTAATCTTTTATAATGTTTTTTTAGTTAAGCCCTAAGTGTTGCAAAATTAAAATGATAATAGAATAAAAGATTGAGGTCATATTGGAGCAGCGGCACATGTCTTGGGTAAATGAATTGTTTTCATTTCCTCATTCTGGTAACAACATCTCGAATATTTGACGCGTCGACCTAGTAGAGTCGCCTCGGACGGTACACAATAGTGTGGATTCAAATCCAATTCAACATTTTGAAGATAGTTAGAACCACGGTCAAATAAGTGGTAGTAGTGGTAGGAATACCATCATAATATGTATTTCTTGCAAGTATGCTACCACGTGGTTTGTGGATAATATAAATTAGAATAAAGAATTCTAGGTTAATTTATAGATTAATAATATACAAATGTTAAAGAACATCTTGATATACCAATCCATTATCTATTTTGAGTAAACGACGGAAGCCGCATTTTAACGCCGTAGATTAAAAAAAATGAATTTTAAATGTAAAATTGGTACAATACACCCATAAGTAAATCCATAGAAATGTGTGATTGCGACACCACCATCATCATCATCATCACCATTTTTACTTTATCCAAAAAGAAAAAATACTCCACGATATATCCTACATATAGGCAGAGGGAACCTAAGTACCTAGTGTTAAGATAAACTATTCCCATTAAGATGTAAAAACATATTGTAATTTATGTTAATATAATAAGCCACTAGAATCAACGTAGACTGCATATAACAATGTTAAACTTACTTAAGCATAATCTGCCTTGTGACATATGCAAACGATTTCTAAACTCAATTTCT
The DNA here is from genome assembly GCA_000313835.2 of Heliconius melpomene melpomene. Lineage (NCBI taxonomy): Eukaryota > Metazoa > Arthropoda > Insecta > Lepidoptera > Nymphalidae > Heliconius > Heliconius melpomene. The sequence goes on from HE671253.1 coordinate 39,153, forward strand.
ATGTCATTAGAGTCGCTGGGTTCTATTTCATTGCATTATCTAGTATATGAAATTCAAATAAAAATAATTATATGCAATTATGCATATAGAATGGAATCTTAGAAAATTGATTGTATTGCCTGGTTTTTTCCTCTTAATTCATTCCCTCGAGTAGGAATCAAACTCTCAACTGCCACGTTTATATTAGCACCACTGCGATACGACGCCCTCATGTACAACTACTTAATTAATTAAAATGTGACCCGAGCACACAATGAATAAATTCTTAAAGAATATTATACAAATATTCAAGCATTGACCTAATTTTCTCATAATAAAAGGTAGAGTCGTTGTTTCTACATAGGTAATTAAAAAAGCGTATTTGTGAAAATTCTATATAAAAGATTTTTCTATGTAAATTTATATTTATATCATTAATATTACCTACGTAATAAAAATAAAAAGTAAACTTTGTGTCACAATAAGTAAGAACCCGCTCGCGGCTTTGCAAGCTTGACTTATTGACTTATGACTTGAGTATTATATTCATTTAATAACTAGAGACAAAAACGCGACTTCGCCCGCTTCAGTCTATTTTTTATATTATAGGTAAATATACAAAATCCTTACATAAAATGTAGCCTATACCTTATTCTAAAGTAAAAGCAGAAAAAAAAAATTATTACTGAAAAGTTCCTCACATCCGTTTAGTAGTTATACCGTGGAAGTGGAACAAACAAACATACATCCTCACAAACTTTTAAATTTATAATATTAGTAAGATAGTTTATTAAATAAATTATTTTTTTTCATAAAATTCAGTAACAACCGCAATTTTCTAAATAAATGACCAATCCTAAACAACAACTTCTGATACTTGATATAAATAATGTAAGTAACTTAAGAGCAACACTTTTTTAGATCAATCAGCTGTACATAAATAGTGTTAAGACACTCTGCTCCCCACTTCCCGCCAAATTCTGGGTGCATTGCGCATTGAGTGTTGGAAATCAACGCTTTGCCTCGACACCAGAGCGAGGAAATGGAAATATTATTATTTCAATTCAGTTATTAGCTATCTATCACAAAATTGTTGAAATTTAATCTTCAAAACAGATAAATATGGCACTATTATATCAGCAATAACTGTGTCGCCATTGCGAGTAAAATCAACCAATTAGTACAGGATTAATCATCATAATTTACAAACAGTATTGACAGTACCAAACTATAAATCAATATATTAGCCATACAAACCTAAGTAAAATCACTGGAAATCCAAAATTTTCAAAATAATTTAACTCGTATACAGTAATTTTGAGTAGTTATCTGCTTAGTTGTGTCAGGTATGCCTACTCTAGAAGGGGCTTTGAGGTCCTGACGTTCAGGCTGGTGCAGGTACTGACGGTTGTTTCGGCAAATACATACATCAGATTGCACGCCGGGAAATGTCGCCGGTGTGCCACGAGTGTGATGACTCCGGACCCTCTCCGCCGACGCAGGCCAGGAGGGTAGGAGAAGGCGTTTTGCGCATCTTCAACGGAGGGTCATGGTGATCCCCCTGCAAGTCATCGAGGCTGCGGGTGTCCTAGGAGAAACCCGAGGGCACACTGAAGGCGACGGTGGCCCGCGGTGGCTCGCCTTTCACCGAGGCGTCGTCGTACTAGTATGAGCGATCCTGCGGCGTCTCATTTTGGTGGAGAGGGTTTCCGCTGGGTTTTAGTGGCCTGTGTTTTAGGTCTTCCGTATGAGCGGTCTGCGTAAACGCATTTCCCAGCGATAAAAACAAAAAAAAGGTATACCTACTGTTATTTTATTTAGATTTTAGGTTACACTCTAATTTGATGATCTGGTCACTGACGCTTTGTGGGGTATTGTCAAATGGAACTTTTGAAGTGGTTATTGTAGTTGTGTAGAAATTATGGTTACGATTTTATCTTCATTTTTGCTTCCTCAGTGGAACCCATTTTTGAATGAACGTTCTGTGCCTATTGAGATCTTCATATTTAACCAACGGGAAGGAAAATGTCTCAGCACTACACTTTCCCCACTACGTGCCCTGCCATATGCAAGTAAAAAGTTAACAGAAAATAAAGAAAATTTAGAACATTCTTATCGTTTAATCTTTATTTTATCATATTACAATATAGATGCTCGCTATATCTCGCTTAAAGACTATGCCATATAATATAGATATTGTCTTTAAAATAACAACGAAAGTAATACAAATAAGAAAATTAATGTGTAGCGGGCGAAGCCGCGAGTGGGTCGCTAGTCCATAACAAATTTAAACATTTCATGAACACAGCTTCATAACTAGTTTGAAACTTAGGTGTAGACTTCTTTACTGGGTTTATTAAAGTTTGCACTAGACTCCTCTAATTTGTTTTGAATTTTCTCTGGCACGATCCTACTAAAGAAGCGTTAAGTTAAACGCTGTTTTGAGCAGAAATAATTGAAGTTTTCTAAATGTCATTAATAAGAACAGCATGTGCCTGAAACGGAAACTATCTCAATCTCGGGCGGAAAGCGGAGGATGTAGCTGTACCCACCTAGTGTGAAGCTGAAAAAGATGCATTATATTGCTCAATAAATAAAAAAAATCACTAACTAATCATCTACCAGATGGATTCCAAGCTCTAAAAGGAGAATTGGCAGACCAAAACGGAGATGGCGGGACGAGCTGGACCATTATAGGCCTGACTGGTGCTCAATAGCACTAAATAGACCGGAATGGAAGAAGTGGAGAGAGGCCTTTGCCCAACAATGGGATGATGTAGGCTAGGGAAAAAAAAAAAAAAAAAAAAAACTAACTATTGTAGGCCTAGTGACATTATCATGAATAAATGTTACAGTTATTATATATGGAAATGTAAATTCCAGTTTGTATTGAAGATAGACGAAGCATAAACTACCATAACATAAAACAAGTTTTGAACATATGACCTAACTTGAATAGAAGTACTGAAATGTAATTGAAAAGTTTCATAGAGACACTGCATGAAATTTCAATTCTAAGACTTTGCAGAAATATTTTATAGTGTGACGTGATCGGAAGTTTCCTATATAGAATATGCTGGCACATTAATGTGAATTCTTTCACTTAAGATATTGTTTTATATCTGTATTTAATTTATTGGTTTAGCCTTACGCTGTACGCTGTACGCTGTAGTATATTTTCTATATTCTGCCTAATTTTGGAGAAATTAGTGTAGGAGTGGAAATCGAAGCCACAACCGTCGCGTTTACAGTCAGACGCCGTGCCACTGCGCTACTAAATCCACTTTTAAGCCTTTTAATCTACATTCAAACTTTTTTTTATAACTAGCTATATATTAGATAGGTTAACAAGTTAACTGTATAAAACTATAATGTTTCATAAATTTTATACTTCGTTTTCTACTTTAGGCTTAATTTGGTAAAACACTTTGAGGGCAACCAAAGAAATTATATATGTATGAAATTTCCGTATGCTTATACTTTACAATTGACGGTAAAATATGGTTAAAAAAACGTAGGTATATGGGAAATGCTAAAAGAGAAAAGCTCCCAGTTATTATTTCACATTCTATATGTAAGTATATTCACTCTAAAGCGTTATACATCGTGGTTAATTCTTGACTTAATGTGATATGACTAGTTATGCAAATTAGCTCGTTGAAAGGTGTTCTAAGTGTACTATATATATATTAAAAAATATATACATTTATAGTTTTTTATCTATAGATATAAAAACGAAAGGTCACTCACTCATCACGAAATCTCAGAAACTACATGTGCTAGGAATCTGAAATTTTGCATAGGAGTTACTTATAGGACGTAGGTGCTCGCTAAGACGGAAATTTGCAATTTTCGATTTATAAGGGGTTGTTTTTGGGGTCGAAAGTTTGTATGAAACTTCGTTACTACAAATGCTACGAGTCTCTAATTTTGCATAGATGACACTAGGACGTAGTCATGGAGACAGAAATTAATAATAACATAAATATCGACTATTGGTGATATTATTATCTTAGACATTTTTAACGGTAACTTGGAATTTACAATTCAATCCAACAAAATGTCACTTAAAAATAATTTTCTTTTAAGCATTAGTTGCGTTGGCCATTTAATGTAGATCAAAACTGTCTTTTACTGTTTTTCATTTTAATAAGTACTTTATTAAAAGTTGTTACAATATCAAAAAATCCTTGCTGCGAAACGGCTCGCCACTCGCCATGCGTCCGCCGCGCCCGCCTGCCTTACACGCATCGGTGGTTCAGTGGTAGAATGCCCGCCTGCCACGCGGGCGGCCCGGGTTCGATTCCCGGCCGATGCATTTTATTTACTTTTCCTCACAGGCAGCCACGTAGTGCTTGCTTTTCATCAGGGACAGAATACCCTCTTCAGCATTAACCACAAGCTCGAAAAAAAAACCCGCCTGCCTCTATAGCAACAAAGATTTAGATGCGTTTGCACGTATTGGATAATTGGAGTTAAATGTATTATTTCAGCTCGATATATTTGGTTTCATATTTTTTGTAGTAGTTATTAGTAGGTAGGTTTTTGTTTATAATTTCTTCCGTTTAAAAATAGTCATTTAAATATATTTTAATAAGTACTTGAAAAGATTAGTAGCGCAGATTTAAAATTACGGTACCTACTAAAAAATCCTTGCTGTGTAAAACAATTGGAAAATCCTTATTGAAACTACGAAAATGCGGGTTGCATTAGGGTTTAATTAATTTTCACATTATCTTAAGTGCTTTGCAAACATATATTATATGAATAATCCAGTAGTAAAAGCGGACGCAGCCCCAAGAGGGTCGCTAGTCTCTTACATAGCAGGGTAGGCAAAGGGGACGTGGGAACGTAGTGTTAAAACACTCCGTTAATGTAATATATATATATAACTTTTAATAAAATGAAATTAAATAATTGTGATAATAAAAATACATAATAAATATTTTTAGAGCAGATTAGAAGGAATAAATATTTACTTGGGACTTGTTTTTCATTTTAACTTTTGAATAAAGGATATTTTTACTTTTAAAGTAATTTTGCTTTACCCTGTATAATATGGTATACACAGTACAGACTTTACTTAATTCTCAGGATTTAATTTTAAATATTTGAATAATATTATTGTTATTATTTTTTATGAAAATATATTACAATATTAAAGTATAATGTATTTAATAGTTTCATATACGATATATATAAAAAAAACAATGCGGTTGTGAAACTACAAAAAAAACAATGTCAAAACAAACTATACGAACACGAACTGGATATATTCAATCAACGGCAGGCAATCAGCGACAGAATGAAATTCCATAGATATCCAGCCCGTAGCTGGTAGCTGTCTAATGGAATCGATACCATTAAATCCACCCTGACTTTTATCTTGGTATTTAGTAGAATTGCCGTGAACGCCGCACCGACGACGTTCTCGTTAAATTTACTTATTAACTTACCTTCTTACTTTTAGTTTATAAAATAACTAATTTAAAATTTAGTTCCTAATGACTTTTAGAATATAATTTATGTCAAATCGACGCCGTAGTGGCTCAAAATATTATAAATGTCCATGGATTCACATTATTGGACAAAATATGTATTTATTGGTATACAACCGTGTTCTTTTATAAACAGAAACAACCCAATCGTCTAAAAAGTCAAAAAAAAAATGTCAAAACTTGTTTACTTCTACACCACTAAAATCCTATTAAAATGGAGTTGGATTTATTCAAAACACATATATTTGAGAAAGAAAAAAATATAAGGACCAGGAGCTCTCTCCTGGGAGGCAGTGGGAACTAGTGTTAAGAAGCTTCATTCCCATTAAGACACTGCCGAATTCTAGAGGCATTGCGTGTTAAACGAACCCCACCCACGACTGGCCTCAATATTTATATGTCGATATATCTTTTTACGATATATATATATTTTTTTTATAAATTATGTGATAAAATTTACATATTCGGTCGTAAACATTTTATTAAATGCATAGATTACGAGTACTACGGACATAAAATTCTCACACCTGGATAAAAATGTCATGTAAAATGTTATAGAGGAGCGTGGGAAGTGGGGACGGCCCCCGACATGCCAGAACACGGGGGCCAACCTCTTGTTACGAATTCATAAGCCATAAAGAATAAGAACATAAATTTTAAACTTTTGAGCTTTAATGCTTTACTTTATTTTATTTCTTTTTTCAATGTGCTTTTGGCATGGGTGGGTAAAGCTTTTTTTTATGTAATTTATGTTGAATGATTCAATAATAATAAAATTAATGATTCTGGGTTTCGCCATTAAGAGACTTTTGTTCAGCGAAGAAACAAACGCATTGTATGAGCAATTATCCAATTTTATAAATAGAAGAAATAGAAAGTACCTATGCTTGAAATTTTTAAACTATCCAATCCAGTTTTTATGTCTCGAATAGATAGGAGGTGATTTGAGAGGAAGTAACCACAGAAATAGAACTTCGTCTCTATTCAAACTAACACTACGTCAGAAGTAGCCTCCACTATCCGCCGATTTTTTCGAAGCTTGCCATGTTGAGTGGCGGAACTCAGGGCTGTTGCCCTCGTGCCAGAACGAAGAAATGAAAATATTGGAAAATAATAATTTATTTCCTCGTATAGGGATCAAACTCACAACCGTTACGTTACAGTCACCCTTTGTCCCTGAGCCACTGCTGTCTCTTTCAATATAAATTTGTATTCTAATAAAAAAAACCCTTATTAATAATTTATAATATTTTAATACATATACAGTTTATAATTAGTTCTAGAGTCTGCCAATGTATTGATTTTTATGAAAATGTAAAAAAATATTAGGTCGCAGTTCAGATTGAATATTCAAATATCCAAACCATTTTTGAATTTTACGATAAATCCGTTTCCAATTTCAGCCGTTTTGTCAGTTTTTGCTGCATTTAAAAATGGAGTGGCTTCTATTTTAGATGATAACAGCAAATTGGGAAATAAAATATTTACAGCGACGTTTATTTAAAAGCAAAAATATTTATTTATGAAAATGTTCCCTATATTCCACCATAGTAAAAGTCAAATACCTAGTAATTATAGCCATAGTAAAAGTCAAAGAAATGTGTCTCCCGACCTCTGACTGTAACCGCGACGACTGTAGGTTCAATCTCCACTCGGTGGAATGATAACAGTCGCACTAGTCTTCTCCTCTCCGACTTCTCCGCTCTTGCTTTTTATATCTGAGATATATTCCCATATATCTATTTAATTAGTTATATCTATTTAATTATATAATAATATTATATGCATGTTTTATATTCTATATAAATCTTTCGATTCATATATTGGTAAAATGTTCTTATATTTGCACGTACAAAACTTTGAAGCGATTTTTTATACTATAGATTTTACATATATCATAGATAGATAGGTATCTATACCTTATTCTTCTTTTAATTGTGTTTATATTAATTTCTGTATGGCTTCTTTTTCCGTATGTTAACATGGACATTGAATAAATTATATCATTAATAATAGAAAAGCAATATACATTTTAAAATCTTATAAAATAAGACAATATTAAATAATTTAGTCCACAGGTATATCTACATAGAAATTTAAATAGAAGAAAAAACTTAATATCGAATTTAATGGATAGTTTTCAAAACTACTAATACCACAAAAATATTTGTATCGATATTTGTACTTTGAGCTTGCGGAAGTAAGGGCAAGTAGGGGCTGAGCCGTACAGACGCCGACATATGAATAATTTGGCGGCAGATTTGGCAAGCCTCCTTGGAAACGATCCCAATTCCCGAATGAGTTCATCTTTTATCTTATATCTCATTAACGTTATCTGCGTAGAACATTCTGTGTGTTTAAAGTTTTTGTTTTAGGATGTAAATATTTTTTCTTAATTGCTTTACAAAAAAAAGAAAATAAATTGGAGAAATAGCAAAATTGAGATTTGAACTTCACAGGTTTCAACTTATTATAACAATGACATCAGTGAAAAATACTTAATCTAGGGTAAGTGGTGAACACCAAAAGTCACTTCACATAAAAATTTAAGCTCAACTTTAATTATACATGCAATTTGTGCCAACGTGTTCCTGCTGTTTTTGTACGAGCTTTTACAACGGGCTTTGTCAGTAATTGCTGTTTAGTTGCTAATAGTTATTATGATTACTGTAAATTCATTAAAAAAATTCCATTCTTTCACTTTTATTATAATTATAATAATTTAATTAAAGATTTTCCATAGAGTTATGTTATTAAGCTCAATTTAATATATATTTTTTTAACTATGTCTTGTGGTGCTTTGAAACTAGTGTTAAGACGCTTCCCACTTCCCACCGTACTCTGAAGGCATTGTTGTTGAGTGACGGTACTCAACGCCGCGCTTTACCTCAAAAAAGCGAAGAAAATATTAAATATTTCATTTCCTCCAATGACAATAGAACCCAAAACTAGTCAGAATTACAGTCACATGCGCCACGACTGGCCCCTCCGATGTTCCTTTTTTAGTCCACGAAAACGAAAATACGAGTACTATAAAATAAATAATACCCACCTATACAAAAAAAAATCTCTAAGCTTAATAAGTAATTCAATAAGATATTAAAATTACATTTTAAATTTATAAAGCTTATGAAAATTCTATCCACTATGAAAAATCTACTGTCCATTTAATTTACAGGCCGTTCAGTAGGAATAAGCTCTTTACATCCAATACTTGGCAAGTGAGTCAACCTCATATTGATTGACTCGCGTAAGAAATGGTCCGTTCTGTTAAAGCTCTCCGTGAATAACTTTTAATTTAGTGTTTTAGGACTTGTCCCGGCGTCGTCAAAGAAGTCAATATTAAATTTGAATAATGAAATTGGACTATCGATGTTTTCGGACGAGTGACAAAATGTCATGTGCCTATGTAATGGAGAATGAATTAATCTACATTCCTCGTTCTGTTAACAAGACAAAACGCGGCGTTGAGTTACGTAGACACTCAACACGCCATATCTCTAAAATTGGGCGGAAAGTCTACTATATTCCCTCTGCCTACCTTGCTACAACGTGAAGCAACGTGAAGCTTAAATTATATATATATATATATATATATATATATATATATATATATAATATATATATTATATATAGTGAAGCCGTAGTGGCATAAGAGCACAAGGGTGTGACTGTAACGCGACGGTTATGAATTCGATCCCCATTCGAGGGAATAAATTATTATTTCTTAATATATTCATTTCTTCGCTCTGGCACCAAGGCAAGTACCCGGCATTGAGTTCGCCCACTCAACACCCAATACCTTGAAAAATTCTGCGGGGGCAACAGATTGTCTTAACACTTGGTTCTCTCTGCCTATCTTGCTGTATGCGGAATACAGCTGAAGCTGATTTATAATATTCAAAGGTTACTCTAAAAATCTCCTTCAAATGAATCTTAAATCACATTCAGCATTTCACAATCTATGAAGGAACACGACGCGTTAGGTGACTAACCAATACATCAACGTACGTTTTGATATAGTAGAGCCACTCAGTTGTGGCGCAGGGAACTGATAGACAGGGGAAGATTAATTATCTAACTTGGCAAATATAAATGAACCGCGTCCGTGAGCCTGCCTCGGCTCTAATTAATATTGAATACTTTCCAACTACGAACAAGAAGTACCTATGGAAAGATATATATAATAATTGTGAATAGATATATATAATAGTTGTAGCTTGTGTATATCAACTAACAATATATTTATGTTCGTTATCTTAATTATACATGTCATAGATAATAGATTTTTTCCTAGGTTATATCCTATACTAATATTATAAAACTGAAAGAGTTTACTTGGTTGGACGCACTAATCTTAGGAACAACGGCTTCAAATCGAAAAAATATTTTTGTTTAATAGTTTTTTCATTAGGAAGGCTATATTATAATGCAAATAACTATATGGCTATGTAACTCACTAAACTTGCCAGAATTACTACTACTTCAGAATATATCATATGTGTGTCATACATTACTCCTAGTTTCTCCATCAGAGCACGGAGAGAAACTATTAGTAAAAGCAAGTATTATACGATAAAATTGATAATTTATTCTCAGACTTAATTTTCCAAATCCAAACTATCTTATCATCGATAGATCTATGGAGAACTGAGAGAAAGGTGGTTTGACTTTTTATAACATAATTAGGACAAAACCCGGGATAGCCACAGTGGGATAGGTCTCATTTTCCAAAAACCCTATTTACAAAATTAAAAATTGTAGTTATCATAATAATTTCCATTCATGTCTTGAACCACTGGATTTTTATGATGGGATCTACTCCGCTAACAATAGAAATTGCGTACAGATAAGAAAAAAAAGACTTATATAAAATAACCTTAATATCCATATGATTTATTAATATAGAAAGTTCCGAAGGACAAACAACTTTAACGCGTGACCAGGATGTCCTAATATAAAAAAAAAGATAGTAGGAAAAGGTCCACCACTCGCTACACTCGCCCGTACATTTCGTACAAAAGAACGACCCACTGAGATTCGCTGTAGAAGCTCTTAAGATTTTCGAGACTCGATTGTACTGTTTACGTAAATAAATTTATTATAAAACTCGGCTTCACGCAGTGTCCCGCACACAATAGGGTAGGCAGAGGGAACCAGAGGGAACCTTTTAAGACATTCCGTTCCCCACTTTCTGCTGAATTCTGGAGGCATTGCGTGTCGCATTCTTTCTCTCCAGTCAAGAGTCTTTATCTCCAGAACGCTTGGAGATATCGAGTTGAAATTCAAATCATATACCAACCATAGACCAGAGATCTAAGATAGATAGATCAGAGATCTGCGGTCCCTTGATTTCCTGATAATAATTCCTGATAAAATCGTATTTCTACATTTACTTTAAAAAAAGATCTTTTTTTGAAAGCAGTAAACGCATATTTCGACACTATAAGGGGAATCAAAATTATTAGGGTACTTCCGGTTGACCTAGAATTATAAAATTTGGCAGCTAGCATCTACAGTAATTTACCACTAAACTCAAATAAAAAAATGATTTATCAACCTCAACAAACCGTGAAGCAAATCAAGGCCAAAAAGTGTGCATAACACAAATAGAATCCTTATTCCCATAACGATGAAGGCTTGACTATACCTACTCTCCACAGATTAATAACATAAAATCACAAACTAATAAAATAATCCCTAAGCATTATTTAAAAAAAAAACAATTCACAAATCTCAAAGCGAGCAACTTAGTAAATAAAACCAAACCACCACCACTTTATTAGACACCTTATAATAAAAATGTGTGTGAAATTCCCAACATTTTAGAAAGGGGAGGATTCCCAGGCGAAGTGTCTCTTTAACCAGTCCGAGGTGTTTTTCTACATCTCCAGAACAAAGACAAATGTAAGGTCTGCGCGCGGCTCCTCAGTAAATGAGGTGAGCGTGTCTGATTTATTACATTATTACAGCGCGGACCCTGAGGTGTACCTTTATAGCCGTCTCTACGCCCAATATATCTATACAGTACTTAGGTATATACCTACTGGTGATTCTAAACTATTATTTTCAATTATTCTTTGATATTTATTTACTTTTTCTTATAAAATAAAATCTTGGTTAAGTCTGTTAATTTTAATAAAAAAAACCAATGAATAGTATGGTCGTAATACCTTTTTTTATATAGCTTAAAATTTGAATCAACTAATATCGTAAAATAAGGAAGCATTATTATTTATTATGCTGTATACGAGTACGTCTCAGGTACTTTTATATGATAACTACGGGCCCCCGTGCGGCTTCGCCCGCTTGAACTATGCGATTATTTACTTTATATTATTTAAGTGTATTTAGGTAAATTGATTATATATTTAGTACGGTTATCTATACTCTTACACACTTTACAGATCGTAATTTTTAAAAAAATAATATTATATTTTATAATGTTCGCAAAAATTGCAGTATTTAATGTAAGAAATATTTAATTATTTCTGCGAAATCCAAATCGTTGGGTACGGAGATTAGTCCGAACAAGCAGAAAAGACAAAGACGAAAAGGTGTTAAAAGTTAGCTTAAAAGTTTTAATATAATGCAAACAACTATATGCACTTGAAAAGGTTAAAAAATATTATGTTATTTTAAATAAAAAAATGTATAAAATTAATATTTAGTCTTATTAATTCAAGAAAACAAATAAAAAAGACAGTTATTTCTGTAATAGCGGTAAAGCTTAAGATTAAATTTCTTTTAGCATAAGAAATTGAATTTATTTTCGTTGGGAATATGTAGCCTCATTTTGGCTCTGAGCCACACAATCTCAAACTTTATGTTCTTAGTTTAGATAACTTTGTTATTATTTATGTTTTCAAGTTATTTCGAGTTCAAAATACGTTGAACTTACAAAGTTTGTTTGCTGAAAAGTTCATAAATTGCTCTTAATGACGTACATTTGCGTGTATCATAGTGAAAGTACTTACAACTAATTGCTAACGTATATTGAAGTTAATTAGAAGTTGTGCAGTTGGGTTGCTCTTACCGAACTTGTATAGAAATATTACGAACTTTTATTTTACTTTATTTCTGATAAGGCCTAACAAATTAAATTATATAAGGTATTTTTTCTTCGCTCTGCTCGCTTGCTCGCAATGCCTCCAGAATTCGGAGGAAAATGGGGAACGAAGTGTTTTAACACTATGATTCCTCTCGCTATCCTGTTGTGTGCGGGATAAAAAAATATGTTTAATTGTATAGCGACAATTGTTTATTGTTGCTTTTTGCTATATCTACAATATGTGATGTCTCTTAAATATGATAAAATGTAGAACTGAATAATATTTAGGCCTGAGTGACAGTTTACTGTAAACGGGACGTTGCGGGTTCGATTCCCATTCATAAGAATGTATTATAATTTATTATTATTTTTATTTCCTCACTCTGGTAACAAGGTAAAGACCCAGCGTGAAGTGAAAACTATTTAACTTGATTCTCACTAAATGCTTAAATATCGGAACGGTTATCAGGTAGGGTACGTAGTGTTTTAACACTATGGTTCTCTCTGTCTTCCCTGTTATATTAATAATACAGAGTGAAGTTTTAATATCAATATACACTTGTATTAATTGTCTGTCTTATACGAATATATATACAATATAAAAAGAGTGTATATTATAGTGATTGGAATCTATAGTAGCAGAGCAAAGATATTAACAGAGTATTACACCTCAGAGACGGCAGTAATAGCCAATTTCCAGAAATAGATACTGGCAACTGCTCTCGGGGTAAACAAATAGAGTTTCTAAATCCACATTAACAAGCGATCGTCGCATTCGTACTGATTTACACCTAATAGTTACCTACTTGGGTTCCCTTTTGTACCTAATCCGTATTAAATATTGAAATGGAACCCGCCACGTTTGGGGTCCCATGCCCTATTTAATATTAAATGTGGGGGTTCAAAATCGATACTTTTGAATGTTATGGATCGAGCTATTAATTAGGTCAGTTAAGATTGGACTAGAGGTTAACATTATCTATTTACACGATTTAATGTAAGCAATCAGTGTCTCGAAATGAAATAAACATACAATTAAAATTCAAACTATTAATTAATAAATTCAGATATCTATATATCAATAGGCTTTTTGCCATTTAAAACGTAATATCTTGAATTCGCACAGTACAGTCGAGGAGTTTAGGGAGATACATTTATAATAGGATACCCTCTACCTACGCATCTGCGAAACAAAACTTGAAGGTAGAACCTAAAATAATAAGTTATATATAATTATTGTTAATTTATTCCTTTATATAAATTACTTTGTTATTTTTAAATTGTTAAAAGCCAAGCCTTATCCCTGTTTAGAGTTTGTACCACGAACATCTGTTGACCGCGAGTTGAAATTAAGTAATTCAGTTGAAATTAAATACGTTTTAAAATGAAATCAGTTTCACGCTGTATCCCGCACACAGCAGGTTAGGCAGAGGGAACCTAGTGTTAAGACACTCCGGTCCCCATTTTTTGCAGAATTCTGGGGACATTGCGTGTTGAGTGGCAGAACTCAACGCCGCGCTTTGCCTCAACACCAGAGTGGAGAAATGGAAATATAAACGTTAATAAATATTTCACTTCCTCGATAGCGGGGATCGAATCTACAGCCCGTCACGTTTACGGTCACACGCTAATGCCCCAGCGCCAGTCTTCGTAAATTATGTTTTCTTATCTCTTTTAATGTTTAAATTATAACAAAAAAGCCAAATGAAATAACTACCGCATTAAAAGCGTATAACGCTCAGAAATTATTGGATAATAATTATACTTTCAAGATTAAAATTCAAATGAACTTTCCTGATTAGTGAACTTTGAGCTAAAATCGATTTTTTATAGAACGATTGAAATTTAATCTTCTGATATTTACTTAGATATTCTTTACATTGCTTAGTATAATTTAAATTTTAGCATTTTATTTAAATCAGCTTCACGCTGTATCCCGCACACAGCAGGTTAGGCAGAGGGAACTTAGTAGTAACACTCTCCGTTTCCCACGTTCCATCAAATTTTTCAAGGCCTCGCGTGTTTGTGATCTCAACGCCAGGATTTTGTCTTGGTGCCAGAGCGAAGAATTGAAAAAGAATCCCTCGAGTGGGGATCGAACCCACAACCAACACGTTACAGTCACACCGATGTGTTCCTGCGGCCGCACTCTATTTAGGACTATTTTGTATATATTAGTAAAATATATATTTTAAACAAAAGCTTAGTAAAGCTATTGTAGCTGCATCAGTTTTAGTCGTTAGTTAATACAATTTCCATACTGAGTCGGATATCACGTTTCTCACGTTTACAAATTGAAGCTTACAAATCCTTTCACTATAAATGGACTCGTAATCATAACCACATATACGCTTTTCATTTCTATTTATGTTTTCAGAAATATATTGAATATACAGTAAACGTAAAGTTTTTCTTTGTTGTTGTTTTAAAAGATTGACACGTGATGTGGTAATAAAAAAATGTAGCAAGCACTAAAGTATGGTACTTAGATGTATATTATGGTATTAAATAAAATAAATTTGATTAAATATTCTATTTATTAACAATTCTATCTCCGTAGACTCCGTAGATCGCCAAATACGTAAATTGTTGACGACATACCGAATGCACCATCCGCGTTCGTCTGTAATGAGACTGTATATCCCGCGTAAGTGTGGAGGTCGTGGCTTTTTGAATGTCAAGAACCTCCATAACCACGAGGTATGCAGTCTTAGAGAATATTTTCTCAAGATTGATGTGGATATGCACAAGGATGTGGTAACAGTTGACAAAGGCCTTACTCCTCTTTCCTTGGGCAAAGAGAACTGGCGTCGGCCTGTAGTATTTACTACTTCTGATCGCATGGCTGTATGGAAGAGCAAGGAGCTGCATGGTAGATTCCATAGAGCCCTAGTGGGCCAGGACGTGGATACTGCTTCATCATTATCTTGGTTATAGTTCGGGGATCTTTTCGAAGAAACTGAAGGTTTTGTCTGTGCAATTATGGACGAAGTTATCAAGACACGGAACTACCGGAGACATATTATGAAAGATGGCACTATCGACATCTGCCGGGCGTGTCATCGACCTGGGGAGTCCCTCAGACATATTGTCTCTGGTTGTTCTCATCTTGCTAATGGTGAGTATTTGCATAGACACAATCAAGTAGCCAAGATAATACACCAGCAACTTGCTCTTCAATATGGCCTTGTAGAATTGGAGGTGCCTTACTACAGGTACAATCCCATCTCAGTTCTTGAAAATAGCTGTGCTTTGCTCTACTGGGATCGGTCTATTATTACTGACAGGTATATTGTTGCCAATAGACCTGATATAGTACTAGTAGACCGAGTGGCGCGCCGCGCAGTGATTGTTGACGTTACTATCCCACATGATGAAAATCTCGTGAAGGCCGAAAAAGAAAAACAATCTAAATATTTGGACCTAGCCCATGAGATTACCGCCATGTGGGATGTCAATGCGACTATCATTGTGCCGATAGTGGTTTCGGTTAACGGTCTAATAGCGAAAAGCCTCGACCAACACCTTAAGAGGCTATCGCTTAGCTGTTGGATCAAGAACCGGATACAGAAGGCAGTATTACTCGAGACGGCACGTATTGTGCGGCGGTTCCTCTCTCTGGAGCCCTAGCCACCGATGGCTTGGACCCTTGTCCCGCCCTCGGAAGAGTGGTTTTTTATATTTTTAAATGTATCGTTTTTTTTATAATAATTTATATTTAAAAATGTAAAATTGATTCGCTAATTTAATAACAATTCTATCTTATTATTAGTGCTATTAAATGTGTCTAAAAATAAATGAATAATGAGCTATTTTCTTAGCTTCACGCTGTATTCACACAAAGCAGGTTAGGCAAAAGGAACCTAGGTTAAGACACTTATTTCCATTTCTTCGCTCTGGTGTCGAGTATGTGGTAATTCAGCAGAAAATGGAGAACGGAGTGCCTTAACACAAGGTTCCCTCTGCCTACCCTGTTGTGTGCGGAATACGGTGTGAACCTAAAGCTGATGTTTGGGTAGCTAAAAAATTTTTATGAACTTATAAAAAAATGTTAAAGCAATTGATATAAAAGCCAATTTATAACTAATTCTAATTCATAATTTAGATTATAAGAGAAATATTACCCTGAACGCTCAGAAAATACAATTAATTTTAAGTCAAATAACTATTATTACGTACTATTTTTACTATAATTGTCTCATGTAGCTCGTAGCGACTGCGTGGATTTAATTAACCAAGAGAATTGCGATACTAACTTTCATCTCTCATCCCAGGAGAAACCCTCGTTTCCAAGGAATATAATGAATTCTAAATATTGACTCGCGTACTGAAAAATAATTATTCATATTAAATTGTTATTCATATTAAAAACACAGAAAAAAGGTCAGTTGTGGTTCAGGGGCACAAAGTGTGGGTATACACGCCGCAGGTTGGAGATTCGATTCCCACTCAAGGAAATGAAATATTTAATATTTTACAATGTCTTCGCTCTGGTGTCTAGGCAAAGCTCGGCGTGAGTTCTGCCACTTATCGCGCAATATCTACAGAATGCGGCGGAAAATGGGGTGCCGGTGTCTTAACTCTCTACCTGTCCTGCAACATGCGGGATACTGCGTGATACTGAGAGAGAAATTTACAAAAAAAAATGCACATCATAAAATTTTGTCTACTAAATTTTCATTCTTCATCATTTTGTATTTTGCTCTATATTTTTTTCCTCCTCAAATTGCTTTTAATTGGATCCATTAATTAGATTATACTGTACATTGATAGATGATTCGGCCGCTTTCTTTTCTTCTTTCTTTCTTATATTATTAATAGAACAGAAAAGTTTATAGACGGCCTCTAAAATTATCTAATATCATTTTAGAGGCCGTCTATAAACGCGACGGTTGTGTGTTCGATTCCGAATTCGAATAAAATAGTTAATTTTTCATTTCTTCACTCTGATAACATAAAACGCGGATAAAACATAAAACCAGATAAAAAGCTGGGTTGGGCTTGAAATTCAAGGAAAAGTGGGAAAGGTTCTCTCTGCCTATCCTGCTAACTGCGGGATACAGAATGAAGCTGAATAAATAATTTAATTTCATGATAAATATTATTATACACTTATTTAAAATCTATCTAATTTACTTAAAATTTATATACTTTGAAATCTATAAAACATATTATACTTATTTAATTGTTTTATATTTATTAAAAAAGCTGAATAAACTTGGTCATTTTACATTCAAAATTAAAAAAAAATGAACATCACAAAATGATTTCACATAAATGTATTCCGTGTCAGTCACGAGTGGGTTGTAAGCGAGGCTTTGTGTCATATTTCCAATACACCGTCAGTCATGCATAGTATTTAAAATGCGAGAACTCAAAAACGCCGTGGGCTGCGTAATAATTGTCATCTACTACGTTTATACGATTGGTTCATATAAAAAAGTGAATTTTATCCACTAAAGGACAAGTTTTATTAGCAGTAAACAATTTTATAGTCGAGAAGGGTCCACGAGAGAGCCACAAGTTAGACCGCTGGAATAGTGAATTGCAATTTTATCATAAAAAATCCACTTTAGCGTGCATTTATTACACTGCCAATCTATCTCCTCCAAGTTTAATCCTCTTTGTTTGCTACCGAAAGTCGGCTTTAACTTTAAACTATTATCGTTTAATATAAGTTTTAAACAGGATATTTGCTATAGAGTTTTTCTTTACATTAACTAATTGTTTCAGAGATTCTCTGTACAACAAGTATATGATTTTCAAATATGCTGTTTTCATAATATTATTATTAGCAACTAACCGGAGGCTTGGTTGTGGTTGCGGTTGAATTCGCCTACCAAATCGAATTTTGTTCAAAGTTTCGGTTATGTTCTGACATCATATTGAAACTTTATATTTCTATTTTCACTGAATTACAAGATACCTAACGAATTACATTACTATAGGCTGTAGAGGAACGCTTTATACCGCACATGTGGAAAAAAATCTACATCCGAATTCGAGCCATTGTCTGTTGAGTAATGGATCTAAGCACCAAGCTTTTTTATCCTACAACTAACGTTGTAACGGGTATGAACCTACAATTGTCACGCTTACAAGAGACTGACTGACTGACTTCTGTCTCCCACTGCCTCTCTCGTTTTACAATGAACAAAAAACACTTTACACAAATAAAATATAATAAAAGGAATAAAATTAAATATTCTTGGTTGACAACGTTCCATAAGTTTATATTAAAACAAATTAATTTGTTTTAGTTTTAAATTAAATTATATTATGAACGGATGAAGAAAGTGCTTGTATGAATAACGTGTCAAGAATTCATTAATTTCATCTTGCTTCTCTAGTTATACTTAATTTGTGGCAAAAAACATTTCATTATAAAATTTCTAAAGCTTCAAAACTTGTTAAGTTTCAATTTCCATTTTGATTCATAATGAGTATATTTAAAAAGTACTGGTGTTATTAATTATATATTTTTTATATATTATATTTTAATTTCATACACAATTTTTTAAGTGTTGTTTCAAGTTTATTAATTTAGTGGGGGCCTGGCTTAGTGTCTACATTTGAAATTGGCAGGGAATCTATTTTCAAGACACCCAGTATATGACATTGTCAAATTTCCAAAACATCACGCAACTCAACGCTGCACGTACTTTGGCATGTTAGCAGAGTGAGGAAATGAAAATTATTTATACTTCCGAGTGCAAATCGAATTTCACGTTTCATCAACAATCGTAGGATCAGTGAAAGTGAGAGTCGCAGACGGCCTTCCAAACTTATATTAGTTTTTTTTAGCTAAATGCCGTATCCCGTACATAGCAGGATAGGTTTCGGCTTAAGGAACATGGAAACCTAGTGTAGTATCTAACATCTTCTATTGTCCACTTCGAATTCTAGTGCCATTACGTGTTGAGTTGTGAAATTCAACACCGAGCTTTGCCTCGACACCAGATCGAAGAAATGAAATTATTAAATATTTCAATTCCTCAAGTGGGAATCAAGCCCACTACCTGTCGCGTTTAGTCACACCCTTATGCCTATGCGTCACTACTGGCCTCTTTTATTTTATTTAATAACTAGCGGACGCACGCAGCTTCACTTGCTTATTTAGGGTTGAATTCTAATAAACCATGAAATGTGTGTGTGCTCATCTGTTCAATGAAACATTTTAAGAGTCTAAATTTCAAATTTTATAAAAATTGATGCCGATTTAAAAAAAAAACTGAGAACCTAGTGTTTAAACACTTCCGTTGACCACTTTCTGCCGAATTGTCAAGTCATTGCGGATTGAGTGCTAGAACTTAACCAGAGTAGTACCAGACAGTAGAGTTAAAATGAAAATATTAAATATCCTCGAATAGGAAATACTCACAACCTGTCGCGCTCGTTCGTGTTTAAAAAAACTTAGTTAATAATAACTAAGTATCATCAGAATATATATTCTGATGATCCCAAATCAGGGAATATTTCACTACATGAGTGAAGATAAGTTATTTATCAAATCAAAAAAATAAATCAGCTTTATGCTGTATTCCGCACATGGCAGGGCAGGCAGAGGGAACAGTTATAAGAAACTCCGTTCCCCACTTTTTGCCGAATATTTCGAGGTATTGCGTGTTAAGTGGCGGAACTCAACGCCGGGCTTTTGCCAAAGCGAAGAAATGAAAATATTAAGAAATATTTTTTTGTGGGGATCGAACCCACAACCGTCGCGTTAGTCACGTTTGTGCCCCTGCGCCACGACGGCTTGGCGTTATTTACCATTGTTTACAAATAAATACATTTATAAACTTTGCTTAAAATATAATTGTCTAAATACTTGAATGTGACTAGATTTTTTTGTTTTTTTAAAATAATTATAATAGGTATGTTGCACAAATAAAACCTCATAATATTTGACAGTCGCTTTGAAATATCATTCCATTGCATTGAACTATAATAAATTTTGATTATTTTCTTCCAGATCACTCAAGGATTTACCACAGGTAGAATCTAATCATTTATATAATGGCGAAGTTTTAGCAACATATTATTTAACATACTACAAGAAGATTAGAAACAACAATTTGAGGAATAATGAAGATGAATAATTTAGAATATTATAAATATTTTTTGTTCAAATAAAACAGTGTAACTACTCAGTGTAATCAGTCTTATATTTTTACCTATAATTACATACAAAGTATTAAGAGAAATTTTCACTTGACACGGGTATCAGGAACATTGGATCTGTGAAGCAAATAAAAAAATAAAATCATTTTCCATGTTCAATAACAAAAGTCCATTAAATGTTACAAAATATAATCCTAGATACAGAAACACTGCACTGCTGTCAAATGTATGTAAATTATATCTCTGATCGCTCGCTCTGGTCAGTTTCCATTTTGCAAGCTTTTACAACAAGAAATAATTAATTATTTATAAAGTCACATTCTATATTTTACTATAAAGGAGTCATACTTACCAGTCCTGACCCTCTACTATAAGTAAGTATAAATGAGTAATAATACTCACCTATTCGAAGTCTCTGGAATGTGTTGTGTATTGTATATGTGTTTATTATGTTTTAATTTTGTTTAAGAAGCGCATATAAATAAAAATAAGAATATATCGTGTGAATTGAAAAATACATATCTTTTACCATTTACTTAAAAAATTATGCAATAAAAAAACGTATATTTTTCATTAGACTGATTGAGTGGGTGTTATGTGACTAGTAAGCATTTCCAAATTGTGTTAATTAAAATATATAGATTTCACAACAAAACAAATACATTTGAATATATTACCACCGGGAGGAAGAGGATGAGGACCTGGAGCGGCGGCGGCGCGGTGGCGCGCGGGGGAAGCGCGAGCGCGACCGCCTGCGCCGCGGCGGCGAGCGGCGCCGGGGCGGGGCTGCGACGACGGTACCTGCAGCATTGCCAGTTATGAATAGCCCGATAAGTTTAATTATATTAGGACTGCTTAATTTTTAAAGTAAATAAATTATTAACACAATTGACTTATTGACTTATTTACACTAGAATTAATGCTTTAAGTTTTATTAACTTTCCCATCTCAATCTACTAACAATGAAGAAGCTTTTGAAAAAGTCTAATGTCTTCTAATCAGAGGGAATGTCAGGAGCAGAGTCTCTTAACAATATTTTTTACATTAATTCTTTGCCTAACCTGCTATTGAATGATTATGCACAAATTTAAGTGTAGGATATAATAATTGTAAGTAATTGTATTTCAGATAAGCAGAAAGAACTTGGTGTTTACATAATTGTTCTTTTACCTATACCAAATAACTTGATTACAAATAAACAATATGCTTATATATAAATGAGTAACCGTGGTGGCGAGTGTCGCCTGGGCGGCGAGTGCCGCCTGGGCGGCGGGTGTCGCGGCGGCGGGCGCGGCGAGGGCCGACGCGGTCGCGACGGCACCAATACCGGCGCCGCCGTTATCTCCTGACCGTCCACTTCTCCTGTACGCATTCAAATAAAGATATAACTAATTACTACAGTGACGAAAAAATGCTTACCTAGGGCCATGCAATGGGAAATATTAATACCTATCATCGCGACAAATATTGTGTAAATTTTTAACACAGTAAAGTGAGTGGCTACACTTGCAAGGGTCAATGTGAATACCCATTCTTGGTAATAAGACAATAGGTCTATTTTATCATGACTAAATGAAGAAAAACGATATTCATAGTTTGGCCACTTTAATACATTAATTCTCGTAATTTAATGTCTTACTAAAGATTTGGACCTAGCAATAACTTATATAGCATACCACCAGCCATATGCTTCATAGCATTTTCAGCTTCATCTGCGTTGGTATACTCCACATATGCATATCCCCGTCCATTGTGTGGGTGCAGCCGGTCCATGGGGAACTCCACTGCCTTCACCACTCCATATGTGGAGAAAATCTCTTGTATGTGATCTCTTGTTACATTGAGTGTCAGTCGCCCAATATGGATGCGTGTGGGGCGCGGTGGTAGCGACCTCTCACGTTTTTTGCGGCTGGGCGTTCTAATAGACAATATTATGGTTATTGAGTTACACGACAATTACTGTGTTTACTTGTGTTGTCTCATACATTATTGCACAATGTGGTTTCAAGAGATTAAAAGCTTATTTGTTAATTTAGTCATAAAAATCTTAGAATTTTCTCCCAGATATCCCAAAAAGAATAACAACATAGATCCCTGATTTAATTTTTTTCAATATAAAATTTTATACTCTCTCTCTATTCATATTAGCATTTTCTTCATTTTATCAACTTGATGATACAGCCTTCAGTTATATGGATTCATAATTATCACACTACAACTACAACCAATTATATTGAATATGTACTTAAATATGTGCATACATAGGCCAGTTGTGACATAGGGACATAAAGCACTTATTAAATAGAATCCACATTAAACATGAGTGCTTTTTTTCTACCAGTTTATGCTGGATTGCCAATCGAAAATAAGTATTTCTAGTACAAAGAAACTTAAGAGAAAAAAAAGTCTTTAAATGATAGTGAAAACTGAGATTAAATTATTCTATTATTTTTATGAGTACTAAACAATAATCAGAATAGTTTATTATTCAGGAAAGTGATAAAAGCTAAGTCGTTTTTTTATAAATGATATTCTGCCAACATACAGTTACTTTAGAAAATATCACACAATCAAAAGTTAGAAGATTAATATCAAAACCACTATACTTTTCATGTTTATCCTTGTTCTTAACTTTATCATTACTTGATGGAGCTGCTTTTACAATTGCTAATTTCTGTTTATCTCTTAATGGTGATGTATCTCTAATTTTCTCCCTGTCAAGCTTCTTTTGGTCTTTTACTGGACTTTTAATATGAGGTGAAATCCTATAAAATATACAAAATACAGAATAAAATGAAATATAATAAGCATTTGTATTATGTTATATTTTTACATTTTGAGTTATCTATAAATAAATAGTTTGCAATGCAGTAAGTAAGTCTAATCTTACTTCTTTTTTGGCCTGGACCGATCATTATTACTACCGCTACTGCTGGATGAACAGGAACTCGACGACGACCGTGGCGAACTTCCCGAACTGCTAGATGATGATGCCGACGACGATCTTGAAGAGCTGCTTTCTGAAGAACTAAAGAATCAAATGTATTAATGATAAAAATGTGCTGTGATGAAATCGCTTTATAACCTATACATTTAATATTCATATAAAAATAAATTCATATCACGAACCTATCACTGCTATCACTACTACTAGATCCAGAATCTCCTTTCTTCTTTTTATCCTTTGGTTTTTTCTTATTTTTTTCCGAAACGACAGAGGTTCGTGCCCTGTGTTAGTCATCAAAAAGTATTTTTAGTTTACAGGATAATTAATTAATCTCTAATATTTATTAAATTATATAATAACACAATTTATCTGAAAACATACATGATTTATTTCAAACAGAATCTTATGATAATAAAAACAAAATTCGGCACTAAACTAAAATGCCGCACTTCAGTAACAAACACAGATAACAATAGGCTTGCACTATTTTATAGCGTCAGGTTATTAGTGTTGCCTGATGCTTGACCATTATATTATTTAATGTATATTTAATAAAACGTATGATATGTGGTATATAATATAATTCGATAAGATTCCAAAAAATAAGATACAAAAAAATAAATAACTATTTTAAAAATATTTCATTAATTTAAAAAAAATGTTTGTGATCATATATTTTAAAGTTAATATAACTAATATCTATATATATAAAAGGACTTGTCCTCACTGACTGAGGTAAGACGCACGCACAGCCGTAACTGCTCATGGTAGAAACGTGGAATTTGGACAGATGTTTACTTTCGTAATCTGGATATCCACTAAGAAGGGATTATGAAAAATTTTAATCCTAAAGGGGTGAAATAGGGGTTGAAAGTTTGTATGGAAAAAAAATTAAATCGGCACCGATTTTCATAAAATTTTAAATTTAGATTTTTAAAAGTATTTAATTGAACACGTGTTTCATCGTTTTCTAGAATTCACCACCTAAGGGTGAAAATAAGGGGTTGAAAGTTTGTATAGAATTTTTTTTAAATCGGCACCAATTTTTATAAAATTTGAAATTCAGATTCTAAAAAGTATTTAATTGAACAGGTGTTTCATGGTTTTCTCGAATTCACCCCCTAAGGGTGCATATAAGGGGTTGAAAGTTTGTATAGAATTTTTTTTAAATCGGCACCAATTTTTATAAAATTAAAAATTCAGATTCTAAAAAGTATTTAATTGAACATGTGTTTCATGGTTTTCTCGAATTCACCCCCTAAGGGTGCAAATAAGGGATTGAAAGTTTGTATGGAAAAATCATTAAATCCCCACCGATTTTTATAAAATTTGAAATTTAGACTCTTAAAAATATTTCATTGAACACATGTTTCGTGGTTTTTTGGAATTCACCCCTAAATACGCAAGCGAAGCTGCGCACGTCCGCTAGTATATTATAAATTTGAAAGTAACTCTGTCTGTCTGTTTAATATAATCTATCTGTCTGTCTGTCTGTTTGTCTAAGCCGCTAATTTAATTGTGATAAAATACTCATATAAAGATACTTGAGGGTCTCGATAGGATACTTTTTTTCTCATATTTGTAATATTTTCGATATATACCAATATATTAAAATATTTATTAATTTGACATGCAATTTATTCTGACATGTCAGTAACAACCGTCGACTATGCGACCGTTGCCAAACAACGATTTGAAAAGTTTGTTGTTAGAAAACGTCACCCAATATGAGCTTGCTTAACGCATCTCTGTATTGAAAACTGAAAATAATTTCATACAAAAATATTTAATAAATATTCGTATAGTTCAAGCCGGCGTAGCCGCGTTCGGGTCCACTAGTATCTTCTATCTATATATATATATATATATATAAGGACTTGTCCTCGCCGACTGAGGTAAGACGCACACACAGCCGTAACCGCTGTGCGTATGAACATGAATTTTGGACAGATGTTTACTTTCGTAATCTGGACATCCACTAAGAAGGGATTTTGAAAAATTTTAACCCTAAAGGGGTGAAATAGGGGTTGAAAGTTTGTATGGAAAAAAAATTAAATCGGCACCGATTTTTATAATATTGTAAATTGTTTCACGGTTTTTAAAATTTACCCCCTAAGGGTGCCAATAATGGTTCACAGTTAGTATGGAAAAATCTTTAAATGGCCACCAATTTTTATAAAATTTGAAACAGATGTAAGTGGAATTTATAAGTTTGCTGACATAAACTTAACTTACAACTGACTTCTCCGTATGTACTTATAGCCTAGTATACATAATTAATTACCTAACTATGTCTCATTTAGTTACTTTTATTTGATCAAGGTACTTTTTAAACGATAAAAAATCCAAAGGTGTTCTATTTCGACACGTATTTCTGCATTTTTTATATGCAAACTCGCATTTTTTGTATATATTGTACTCTTAAAAACCTAGACGATCGCGAGTCGAGGTGCAGTGACGCAGCGTAACTGCACACGTGACCGTAGTGAGTTTGATTCGCACTTGAGGAGAATACATTATTTAATATTTTCATTTTGAAAGTCCATTCATTTCGGTGAGTCCCATAGTACCGCTCACATTGAGGCACTGGCCTTCCGTATGAGCGATCCGTGTATATGCATTTCCAGCGATAACAAAAAAAAGGGGTTGACAGTTTGTATGAAAAAAAAATAATAAATCGCCACCGATGTTTGTATATAAAATTCTAATCTCTACAGTTGAGCATTAGCTTGACATCGAATTCACCACATGGGAAGCACCAGCTTTCAAATAAAAAGAGAATCATCTTTAAATCGGTTCACCCAGTCGAAACTTCCGAGGTAACAAACGTAAAAAAAATAGTCGAATTGATAACCTCCTCCTTTTATAAAGTAGATTAAAAATAAAAACAAAAGAATGTCTCCGCCTGTACTTCTAAATAAAATATTACAAAGCAACGAACAAATCTAACAAAAGTAAGCCTCAGTTTTCAGAATTTATTACAATTTCTTTTTTAGAAAACTCTACTATGAAAAAGAATTTAAGCGGCACATTGTTTTTGTTGGAAAACTTAAAATGTAAAATGCGGTTATTATGAACGAGTCTCATCTTTGTCAGATGTCATTAGCTGATGAAAGTTGATGTCTTCCACGACTAACACTTATTTTCCTTTGAGGAAAAATTGTCTTATTATTTTCCAAGTAGCTGTAGATACTGTTTATTGTTATAGAGACATAGTAAGCTTGTGGCCTAGTTTATTGTGATATGCATTTCTATATGAAGATCTCATATCTTGTATAGGATTGCGTACTACGAGTATGTAGGAAGATCAAATTTCTACTAGTTTAGCTATGCACTATATTACAGAACATATTCAACGACGTACCTATTACGTTAGTATATTATTTAAATGAAATAAGATAAGATTTACTTCTAAATAAAAATATTTTTTTACCTTTACTCTTCATCCCCACCGTGATATCCAGAGAGAACGCAGCGCTAAACGCCACAATCTCTGTATACCACTTTCGCCTCGTCCACTATCCTCAACCTCATGGTTTTGTAAAAAAAATATACTGCTAGATGTATTGTACGTATAACACATAATTCTTTAGTGGTAGGATTTGGAAACAAATATTTATTTCTATAAATGGTATAAACGATCAAATGTTCACGCTGTATACCGCAGATAGCAAGGTAGGCAGAGATAACCTAGTTAAGACTACCCATTCCCCACTTTTCGCCGAATTCTGGAAAATTTCGTGTTGACTGGCGGAACTCAACCGCGCTGCGCTTTGCCTTGTTACCAGAGCGAGTGAACGAACTGAAATTATTGAATATTTCATTTCGTTTATTTCATTGTATTTCATTTCGTGGAATTTGAACCCACAACCTGACACGTTTACAGCCGCACGTTTGGACCCCTGCGCCACAATTGGAATAAATTTCTATTTAACATATAAATTGCATCACTCAAATAGCAATTCCATTGTAACAGCAGTGACCAAATAGATGTACCTATACAGACGCTCAGCTCGAGATAAAGGAGGAAATTGTATCTGATGCTTTAAGGTTCCAAATTTATACGTTACTAAACGTATGAATTTAGAACCAAATACAGCTTTATATAAGTTTAATGCAATATATAATATTTTAATATTTTCCTCGCTCTGGTAGCGAATACACCTTATTTTTAACTAAACATATCAATGTTATTTATTTTATTAATTATCATTAGTAATAGCTCAAAGAATTGGTAGGCTGAAGTGGCAATGGGCGGGGCATATTTGTCATAGAGCTGACGACCGCTGGGGCAGATGTATTTTAGAGTGGAGACCTCGTACGAAACGTCCAGTGGGGCGACCTCCTCCTAGATGGACCACGACCTAAAGAGGTTGGCGGGAAGCGGATGAGTCCGAAGGGCTGAAGATCGAGTGTGGTGGCGAGAACTTGGTGGACAATCGATGGCTGTCGATGATTATGATGATGATTATTATTTCTTGAGAGCTGTACGTTATTTTAATTTTAAATACATTTCTTAACCTAAAAATACATGTAATACGAAACATACTATAATACTGGCAATCACCGATTTGTTTTTCTACTTTTTGAATTCCACTTTGATAGCTGGCAAACCGTCGACTACTGTAATAAAATTTGAGTGGAGCATTATTTTATATTATTGTTGCAATGTCGTGCTTGGAATGGTCAAAAGTTGTTAGTGTAATATACAGGGTGAGTCATATTGAACTTTCCGATTTCAATAAGGTGTGTATTAAAAACAAAGCGACATGCAGTAAAAATTATTTTATTGTTTGAAAGCACATAACATGCAGTTTTAATTTAGTTGGTTTTAAAAATGATATCCTGTAAATGTCTACCTCCATTGACCACACACTGCTGAAGCCTTTCCCGGAAGTTATCCATTACTCGTCGAGTCATATTCAGCGGAATAGCATTGATTTCTTCCGTGATTGCAGCCTTCAGTTCATCGATGGTTCGGGGACGATGCGTGTACAACTTTTCCTTCAGGTAACCCCAGAGAAAGAAATCGCAGGGGGTTAAATCAGGTGATCTCGGCGGCCACCCAACGTCACCTCGCAAAGAAATGAGATGACCGGGAAACATTTGTCGCAGGATTTCCATTGAACGCCTGGATGTATGGGCTGTAGCACCATCTTGTTGGAACCAGATGTTATCGTTGTCATGATTCTGCGTTAATTCCTCCAATTTCGGTTTCAGAAAAGTTTCAAGCATGTCGCAATACCGAGCAGAGGTAACTGTGACGACTTGACCATCTTCTTCAAAAAAATAGGGACCCCACACACCAAACTCTGCAATAGCGCACCACACTGTCACTCGAGGGCTGTGAAGTGGTCGTTCGTGTAGGTTTCGTGGGTTATTCTCAGCCCAGTATCGAAAATTCTGTTTGTTGACAGTTCCGGCGAGGTGAAAATGTGCCTCATCACTGAAGATCAAAACAGCAGTGCGGGGGATCTGCTGAATGTCGCGGCATAAATTTGTTCGTGTGTCTAAGTCTCTAACTGTTAATTCTTGCACTACCTGAATCTTGTATGGGTGAAATTTAAGGTCTCTATGCAGTATTCTGCGGACACTACTGAAAGATAATCCTAGTGAAGCGGCATGTTTCCGAACAGAACGCCGAGGGGATTGTTGAATTGAAGCCCGCACTCTATCCACGTTTTCCGCTGCCGTTGACGTCCTAATTCGGCCTTGTGGTCTTGTGGTCTTTAATGCTGATGATGTTGCTCTAAAATTTGATACCCAATTTCTGATTGTTGGTCCAGTGGGAATGGGATCACGTCGACCAATAGCAAAATGTAAACGGAACGCACGCTGTGTTGTGATCACGGAGCCGCCATTTTTAATAAACTCTTCAACTACGAACGCACGATGTTGTCCCGACCAAGCCATTGCTCACACTAAAACTGCATGTCATGGCGCGTCTAATGACACCATCCCCACCCTTCTACTCCTTCCCTTCTTCGTGCAACGTCCTTCCAAAACCGGAAAGTTCAATATGACTCACCCTGTAGCAATCTCATAAATAGTATTTATTTAAAATGGAAAAGAAAATTTACTATGCAGTAAAAAGATGAGAATTTGGTCATTCAGATAATATCAGCTTCACGCTGTATGCCGCACACAGTAGGATAGGCAGAGGGAACCTAGAATTGAGACACTCCGTTCCCCACTTTCTGCCGAATTTTAGGAGGAAATTTTTCAAGAGGTATTGCGTGTTGAGTGGCAGAACTCAACGCCGCGCTTTGCCTCGACGCCAGAGTGAAGAAATGTAAACGTAAATAAATATTTCCCTTCTTTGAGTGGGGTTTAAACCCACAACCATTGCGTTACAGTGCCGCTGGGCCACGACAGCCTCAAAACAATATGTTACAAAATCAAGTAACACATAGATTATTATTATTTTTTTAACTTAAGCTATTACATATTATAAAAAAAATGGCTTTTTCTTACTTTGTGCATTTTAGTTTCTAATAGACAAAAAATATGTTACAAAACAATATGTTACAAAATAGTTTCTAATAGTCAAATAAATAGACAAATATAGATAAAAACAGCGCGAGCGGAAGAAGTTTAGTACACCATGTCCCCCGATTTACACGGTTCTTTTTTTACACGTTTTCGCTTTTACACGGTTTTCCAAATAAGTTTTTTTTTTTTGTTTTTATCGCACTCTACCAAATGTCATGTCATAAATCGATGCTTGGCTCAATATGAAGAAGTTTACAAAGATCTTAAAAAAAATTGGAAGCAATTGTTAATAACCGATTTTATTACCATCTCCCATAATGTAAATATTTGCTTGCTGCTTCAAACATGGAATTGGCACAAATAACTTCAAGTGATTTTTATTTCTGTGTACACCTAAAAATATTGAAAAGAATCACAACTGTTAAATATCAAAATTATGCATTTTGTGCAAGCTTGAAAAGCTTTACACGGTTTTGACTTGAAAACTTTTAATTTTCGATTTACACGGTTTTCTCAGGAACGTATCTACCGTGTAAATCGAGGGATAGGTGTATTGACACTACGTTTCATGAAAAATATTGAATGTCACGAAAATAATGTTAATATTACAATAATTTAGTAAAACACAAATATATGCACAAAGCAAGTGTTTAATTTCATTTGAAAACCACACTACTGAAATGAAGTAGGTACTCAAAACTACGAGTAGATTACATTTCCAATCATAAATATCATCTATTCACCACCAATCGACGGAATGTTAGTAATTGAACTGCTCATTTTACGTTCCACTGGTTAAATACAGTAGGTATTTCATATTATATTTAACGTGAAAAAACATAACATTTGGATGAGCAAATCATATTTTAAATATATTTGTCATTTTGAACCAAAAATAAACTTTTTTATAGATATATTGATTAATGGCGTAGCTAAATCTTAAGACTTAAGGAGTACATAATAGAAGTTATATAAAAGTTACATTAAAACGAACGGCTCTGTCCGTCGGCGTGTTTATCTTTTTGTTGCCGATTCACCGATTCTCACGAACGGCACGGACAAAGCTTTCATGGTAGAGGATGAATTCTAATTTCCATCCCTGGATAAAGGCATCGGCGGAACAGCATCCAATATGCATGTAAATTGTGTTAGTATGGGAGGCTATGGAATGTGTTGTAATAGGAGCTCCGTTACGAATTCAGAGTTCTTACCTAAATATCGAACAGAAAATACAAAATTAATTTCAAAATTTGTCTTTTACTTAAGGGATAGCCTAAATAAATGGAATGTTCCATTCATAGTGAAACTGCTTATTCTATAATCCTAATGTTTACTTTTTCAGTTTCATGTCGCATCCCGTATATAACAGGTTAGGCAGGAGGAACCTAATATTAATCATTTATCTCATTTTCCGTCAAATTTTTAAGGCAATGCGTGTTGAGTGGCAGAGATCAACGCCGCGCCCTTCTATGGTGCAAGAGCGAAAATATTAATAATCAATAATTCATTCCCCCAAGAGAGAATCGAACCCACGACCGTCGCGTTTACACCCACTCGTTTGTGCATTGATACCTTTATTATATTGATTAAAAATAACCTAGTGAGACTCTCTCTACTCTCACTGGGGACAATGGGGATCCCACAGTCGTCAAAACGGTGTCCTATTGCGTCGCTATGGTCTCTTTAATATTTACACTTTACACAATAATTACAAATTTTAGATTAATATCAAATTTTAATATTGAAATAATTTATTACCAATGAATATACTCGTGGCATATTATGAATTCCATTTTATATTATGAAAACGTTTACAAATTTATGTAGGTACCCGTCATGCATGAAATCTGAAGTCAGTCATATGAGAATATTTAGTAGGCTGCGAGCATTCAGTGTGCGAGCATTCGTGTCGGGCATTTTAGACAAGCATAGCATATAAATAAAATAATATAATTTGAACTTAACAATGATTATTAAATTTTATGTTATAAAAAAATGTAAATATGTTTAGTGCCTACTACATGCTGTATCCCGCATGTAGTAGGATAGGGTAGCATAGTGTTAAAACATTCTGCTGCCCAGATTCCGCCAAATTCTAAAGACATTGCTTGTTGAGGTGGAAGACAACGCCACGCTTTGCCTCGACACGAGCACTGAAGAAATGAAATTATTCAATATTTAATTTCCTCGACTGGGAATCGCACCCACCACCTTTCACGTGTACGAGACCTCAATACTAAAATTGATCTAGTTAAAATAAGCAATTCTACCATCCTGCTAAATGAAGATACATAAATAATATAAAATACCATAAAAGCAAACAGTAAGATACGGAAGTCTACAGAAGTACTAGGTATTTTTCAAGAAATTTCTTGTCCATTCCCAAGAATCATAGAAATACTGAGTTAATAATATTATTCTACCTTCGGCCGTAGTAAATTCCTCTGTCGCGAAAGTTTTCAATAGTTAAAATATCTTAGTGCTTTTCATATTTGCAATGCAAAGGCTTCATTCAATTTAGTTTCCTAGGAGCAATCATCGTGTTGTTACAAAACAAAATTGAACTGCTTAAATTGCAAAATGGGTATTTATTATTGCTATTTTTTTTTGTTTTTTTGCAGTGGACGAGGACAGGCTGATGAAGATTATGATGATGATGATGATTTTTTGTTTTACTTGTATTATTATTTTTTTAATAATTATACTCCAGTTGTAAAGTAGAACTTATGCCACTCAATAGTTGCAGATTCTATACCTGTTAGGTTAAATATTTGTCTTGTTCAAAGAAAGTGCAGTTATTTTTTAGCCTCACACTGTATTTCACACATAGCAGGGTAGGCACAGGGAACCTGGAAACCCAGTGCTAACACACTCCGTTTCCACTAAGATACTTCCGTTTTCCACTTTCCGTCGAATTCCGAAGTCGTTGCGTGTTGAGTGGGGAAACTCAACACTAGATCGAAATGAAAATATTAAATATTTCATTTTCTCGAGTGGGAATCGAACCCACAACCGGCCTCGACACGAAACAGGTAATAATTGTCATATTTTATTAAACAGCATACGTACATGTGGTTCAATAGTTCCAAATAGTTTATTAGTTACGTAATACCCCATGTCACGTGAAATGCGGCCGCAATGAACTTATGGGCAGTTGCAAACCATCCTGTATAAGCAATAGCTATTTAACCAATCTGTTACAGACATTTAGTATCCTTCTATGTTGATAGAAATGCCGCAGTAAATTCCAACAATTGTATTGAAAATGAAGGGATTTAGCTAGAGCTTTAGTACTTTGGAAATGGAATGCTGTACCATTCTATATAGCTTGTATATAACATTAAATATATGTATATCAATATTGAAGCAAACAACAATATAGTATATTGGACTTCATAATCCTAATGTTATCATATTGCATGCATAACGTAATATGCAATTGTTTTAAGTCGATTATTTGTAGAGTGAAGTGGATCTTGTTTTTCTTTAACTTGTCTTGACTTGTCTTTTTTCAACTTTAAACTTATCGTACAAATCCAGTACAAGCAAGAAGTTCACTAACTTGCATATTAATAAACTAATAATTTATTCTTCCAAGTTCAAATCGAACCAACAACCCTTGTACCCTGCGCCGACGAATAAAAAAAACGACTGTTAAAGAAACATATTTTGATAGAAGTCCAAACCCATCATCGCAAGCAGCTGTCCTACCAACCGATCATCATCATCATCATCATCAACAGCCATCTTTTGTCCACTGTTGGACATAGGCCTTCCCCAATTCTCGCCACCACACTCGATCTTCAGCTTTTCCGACCCATCCGCTTCCCGCCAATCTCTTCATATCGTCAGTATGTATGGGCTAACCAACCGATACATTAAACTAAATTGAATATTTTTTTATAGTAATGTTTTCATTTAATTTTTTCTTGTTAAACTTAAGTAAATGTTACAGTGCAATAGAAAACAATGGTACGGCGGAGTGTAGTCTGTAAATGGAGCGTACCTTTGCTGATGTACTATTTGTATTTTATATAAATAGGAATAGTTAGCTGTGTTCATTGTTTTTATCGTCATTCTTGTGAATCAAATACGAAAAAAATGTATTAATGAACTATTAATAATATATTATTTATATTAGTTAGTTATAAGGCCACACGTGGCGCAAAGGCGGAACCTAACAGTAACGGTAAACGCTACAGTTTGTGAATGATATATGTGACATTTCTATCAGTACAAGAGGTGTACCTGGTTCACACAAATACAAAGGTCAGCTTGGACCTCGCGGACTGTAGGTATTTTATATTTCCAAAAATATGTAAAATTTCAACTGACGTTAGCCCATTGTTTTATTTAATTCAATCCTATATAGAATATAATTAAATAAGATCGTTTTACACTGTGTCTATACAATACTGCGTATAAAGATAGCTATGTAATTTCTGTAACGACGAAATTTTAGCCTTCCATTCAGAGACGGTAAGTTACCGTCTTTGCAGCAAGGTTTTTTTTGTAGTCATAAACAGTACAAACTATCCCTAAGATATAATATGTTCCCCGTTCTTATATCAACGATTTTCTTCAACGAAGTGTGTTCAGTGTTAAGAAATTTAAAGTAAAGGAAAAATATTTTAAATATGTAAATTCCAAAAAAAAAAAGCTATGTCACACTTCATCGCCCACTTTCCGCCCAATTCTCGACACATATTTCGAAAACTATTGTTTTTAATATACATACTATATTTAATTTAAATATAATAAATTATCTTAATTTATATATCGTTATAAGTAGTATATGTCGGGTATGATTTTAAATAAAAACTAACGAAAAACCTGCGTCGGAACGTTCACACGATTGCGGCGATTCTCGTTTTTTGACAACGTCCAACTACTGTCAATGGCAGCGGACCAAAGTTATTATGGAACATTTTTGAAATACTAAAAAATAGTTGACATGTAGTTACATATTTTTACAAAAATAAAAAGCAATATTTTGACTCAGTGAACGCAACGGTTGCGGGTTCGATACCCACTTGGAGATTAATCAAAATTAACCTGTATTTTTAACCATTTGTAATCTTTAACAATTCTGTCATCATGAAACTGACGTTAATAGACCATAAATACACCATAAAAATATGGTGTAATCGAGATGGTCTTAAGATCCAGGATCTGAATAGTGAAGCTCTTTATTGCAGTTTAGGTTACTTACACTCTAGCTTTCTAGAGCTATTTGTCCTGTAATCTGCCGCTGTTTTCTAACTGCACAGTACGTCACAAACTCAAATTCCAAAAACATCTTCTGGATACGTGGAACTCCACTACTCTATAATAATATAGCGATTTATAAATACTGATTTTATTCTAGTATTTACCACCCAATATTATTTATTTTCCCTATTCTAACTCTATAATAATAGATAACAGTGTAACATAATTTTCAAAGAAAGGGACGCCATACTTGCAACAGACACGAACTCTGCAGTTGACATTCGATTAGTCGAATTGTGTACGTCAAGAGTCAGCTTTGATTGTGTTCTCGCGTTTGACTCTATGAGGATTGAGTGATCGGAGATTAGCTGGAGGAAATGAACGGTGAAATTGCTGTTAGCGACGTGCGCAGGGTTGTGGATTCGAATCCTCAAAGGGATTAGATTACACCAGTAGACTTAGTTTGTTAATTGCACATAATTGCACATTATACAAATTATACAAAATTTTTATATAAATTGTAGTTTTGTTTTTGTAGGTTATAAATTATATATAAAAACACTCACTGTATTTTTATACACAAACATGTATGTGTGTATTAAAATAGAATTTATAAAGTAGGTGAAACAGGATCAGTGCTTTTTCACCTGACTCCTAATCAGGTCACAGGATAATGAGGGTTAGAGGCTTAGTTGATAAAACTACTTATAGCTAATAATCTAAATATATTTATAGCTTCACGCAGTGTGGAAATGAAAAAATATAACATTTTTTTTCCATCATAATTACTGTTTACACTTAAATTGTGTGAAACTATAATAAATAACCATTATTACAATCTTAATAAATATTTTTTGGTAACACAATCCATAAAAAATGTATTAAAGTATTTTTCGCACATGATGTATGTATGGGATAAAACAATGTGAATTAGTTATGTTATAAAGTCCGAGCACTATATATCAAAATTTTTGTTCTGTCCTAAAATATATCGAAAATAAAATATTTCGTTTATAAAATGAAAAAGGATTTGTTCAAATAAAATTTCTCGTCGTTAAAACGAAAAAGATTTTATTTGTTTGTTGTAAAATATTGTCCATCATGAAATTCTGAAATTAATTTTTTAGAAATACTTTTAAAAAAACATTTTGAAAATGTTAATAATGTAGCTTATAGTGCTTAGGTATAGGTAGAAGGGTGGTTAAGGCACTTATTTATTTTTATTTAGGTAAATATTCTTAATATCTTATATTAAGTAAACTTCAATCTTTGAAGTTCAATTTAATTGAACAAAACTACTTGCTGTAATTGTTCGGGCAGTAGCTGCGGTCTGCTATTCAATATTCGTAAGTCTATTGGAATTTTGAAGTAATTAGAATAATTCGGAAGAGAATGCAGGTATTATTAGGGGAAAAGAAAAATGTTGAATAGGAAATTATTGTAATTATTCTCTAAGTTCGTTTTATAACGACGACGTTTAAAAAAGTAAAGGTTTATCATTTATTTAAAAAATATATATATTGAGCTTTTATCATCCATCATCCATCATTACAATGTAATTAAATCCCGCATACAGCAGGGTAGGCAGAGGGAACCTAGTGTTAAGACACTCCGTTCTCTACTTTTCTCCAAATTTTAGAGGCATTGCGTTTTTAGTGGCGGAACTCAATGTCGAACCCACAACCAATCGGTTTACAGTAACACTTTGTGCCTCTGGGCCACGACTGGCCTCAGAAATAATTACTGACTATTAGGGGATGTGCTGACGGCATAATCTACCTCAAAACTTTGTCAAAAGAAAACTCTAACAAATGCCAATTGCCTCTTGCTACCAACTCGGTTAAAACAATTTGAAAATATATTATTTTGAAGTTAACTTATCTCCATTTTATTGAAAGATATTTTTTTAAAAACAGGTTAAAGAATTACCATCGGGTGCATTATTCTAAGGTCGTATCGCAGGGCACAAGTGTAAATGCGACAGGTAGTGGGTTCGATTTCCCACCATTGGAGAGGTTGAAATATTGAATCGCTCTGGTGTCAACATATAATGCCGCGAAAATTCAGCTGAAAGGGAGGAAAGGAGTGTCTTAATACTAGGTTCCCACTGCCTACCCTTCTATATGAGGGATATATATAGATGTATATCTATACTATAAAGCGGAAGAGTTTGTTTGTTTGTTTGTTTGTTTGTTTGTTTGTTTGTTTGTTTGTTTGTTTGTTTGTTTGTTTGTTTGTTTGTTTGTTTGAACGCTAAGATCTCTGGATCTACTGGTCCGATTTTCATTGTTTTTGTTTTGTATGAAAGCTGCATTCTTCAGAAGTGCTATAGGCTATATAACATTACATTACACATATATACTAATATATTTTAAAGTACTTTCTAATTTGACATGCAATTTATTCTGCCAGGTTAAGGTTAACAACCGTCGTTGCTAAGCACCGGTTTGCAAAGTTTCTTTGTTGTTTTAAGAAAACGTCACCCAAAATGAACTTATATTTTGATATTCATCCTTATAAAAATAAATATATTATATAATATTTAATAAATATTCTTATAGTTCAAGCAGGCGTAGCCGCGTCCGGGTCCACTAGTATGTATATATAGGTAATTCATTACATCACAATAGAATATGTGTACCTACTTTAGCAATAAAACATTTTAAGTAATTGGTCTTGTATTTCATCATTTCAAATATAACTTTATTTCATTGAAATATTATACAAAAAATATAAATTTTAAAAAATATACATTTCTTTAATTTCTGTCGCATAATGATGTACTTTTAAAAATTAATCTCGCCCCACAATAGGTGCGAGGTGCGAGGTGGTAGTCGCTGAGCTTTTGTATTTAGGTAAAGTGGGGTCAGGGCCTTTTATTACTGAAACATTTCTGGTACCACGGTGTAGGCAGACTTCAATGTTTCAGCACTCATTACAATATAATAACATGCTGAAATAAAGTGAAAAAGGTATCAAAATACTGGATTGTTTCACTACGTAATGTTTGTCGATGTAATTTTTTTTTTATTTTATTTCCATATATTTTTCCCGACTCCAAAGGAAGGGTTATGTTCATATAACCCATGAGCATGGCATAGGAAGCTCCATAGCAAGCATGGCATATGTACATCTTTTATGTATGTAATATTTTACCAGAGCGAGAAAATAAATATGTACTTATAGCCATCGTTCTCCATACGGTTTATTTCTATTATATTGATATCGTATGTAATTTTTATATGTTAATTTTAAATATGCGGGTGAAATCCAGGTGCGCGCGCTTAACGAGCAATACGGCTCCCGCTTGACCGCACAAGCGACAGCTGATCCGAGATTTCTTACTATGCTTAATTTACATCTTGTGCTTTCCTTTATTATAATACATTTTTCTTTATAAAACTACACATTTTATATTATTTATTCCTTTTGCCTTTTCTAGTGTAGCGTAGCTTTTCCTTATCCTATAAGCTCCTTATAGTAATATTTTATTTTACAAATGGCTGTTAAATTAAAACTTTGAGAAGGCCTTATTTATGTAGAATGTTTCATTTTATTTATTAAATGACCTAAAGACATTGCTATACCTTCAATGGAATATAAGGAATATAAGAGGGGGGTGGGTGGCATTTTTAATATTTAGTGGTCACCACCATTAAGGGAAAAAGGAAATATTAGTGCTATTTTTAGACAAATATTTCCTAACTAACACAAAACTCACAAAATTATGTGAAAAAATATATACATCCCTTAGGTATTATTTTTTATATCTTCTCGCTGTATCCTGCATTTAGCAGAGTTGCGTGTTGAAACAAAAATATTAATAATTCCGCGAATCGCGAATCGAACCTACGAACGTCGCGTATAAACTATTTACTAACGCATCGACTCTAAGTAAACTCGTAAGTGACTTGCATCGTATAAGTTAAAGCGTAATGCCAGCTTAACATAACTACTTTGTGAATTAATGAATAACTTACACAAGCTTATGAACTTTCTTCTTCCTTACAACTTAGTTAGCAACATTGAGCTTATTAAAATCTTATTATATCTTTTACTTTAAAAATCGCAAAGTATTTTTTTTTACAATGGTGAATTCAATTAAGTCTCTACTTTTTAATTAATTTATTTTTAAAATTGATACGTACTCATATATAATTATGTTCGACAAATTTTATTTAAGTTTAGTTTAAGGTTTTATAACGCAGAGACAAACAAGGCTCCCAAACTACAAAGATTTTGTGGCTTGATAGAAATATTTATATCCAATGTGTATAAAAACTTAATATAAAAAAAGCTTTTATTTGACCAACGCAGTAATGGGCAGGATTTGAATCTATGCTCCCCATCCAGGGGAATCTGGTTGGGTTGCACCTGCTTAATCCACATACATGACTCGAGCTGTAGCCCCCAAACTTGAGTTACATTTCCCGTTCCCATAGGAATGTCAGGGAGCCTTTCAGTGCTCCCCTACACTTTTCAAGGAACCGACATACCAAGTTTTAGCGTTATACGCCGCGTATATTCGGTTGTTACACAGTATTGGCTGAGTTTTATATACAAGTAGATATTAATATTAGTGTTGATTAACTCATACAAATTCTGTAACTATATGAAACTTATATTTCTATTTTAGTATGTCACGTGGTCTTATATCTTACGACGAGGATTGGAATCGAATTCGTGCTATTTATCACGACAGGTTAATGCAGACTGATTTTCTGGTGTACATCAAAGCTAAACATAAAACCTGTGAAAACATGTGTGACAGCAATAGCATGCAATATTTATTAAACAAATTTTATTCGTGTTTTACATAAAAGCATTATCCATTTTAAACTAGAAATAAATTTAAAACTTTAAAATTTAAACGAGCGCGAAATTTATTCACGTTTTATTTGAAAAAAATGTTTGCTGAATATTAAAAACATGCAAATTTACTCACAGAAAACAACATTTTTTTATAAAATATAATTGCATAATTCAATTCTGAGGCCAATCAT
The DNA here is from genome assembly GCA_000313835.2 of Heliconius melpomene melpomene. Taxonomy (NCBI): domain Eukaryota; kingdom Metazoa; phylum Arthropoda; class Insecta; order Lepidoptera; family Nymphalidae; genus Heliconius; species Heliconius melpomene. The sequence goes on from HE671253.1 coordinate 79,455, forward strand.
GGCGCAGGGGGTGATTGTAAGCACGACAGGTTGTAGGTTCGATCAAACTTGAGGACATAAAATATTAAATATTTTATTTTATAATCTCTGGTGTCAAGGCAGACCGCGGCGTTGAGTTCCGCCACTCAACAAGCAATGCCTCCAGAATTCGGCGGAAAATGGAAAGTGGAGTGTCTTAAATGTGTGTTACCTCTGCCAGCCCTGCTATACGGGAAAAACCTTGAAGCATTAGCAATATAACTTTCGCAGCGTATGTTTTATGCAACATCATGTTTCAAACTCCAGATATTCGCGAAATAAAATATTTCCAATGCGGTCCCGAGATGATAAACAACTTTACGTACGACTTGCAGTCTTGAAAGTCTAATGCACATTTGAATAATATTTTTAAGTGCTCTAAATGTAATATATATACTAGGACACAAACGCGGCTTCACCTGTTTCAACTTGTTTTTATATAGATGGAGTAGGTGTATTGTATGAAACACAACTATTGGTATATTTGTATTATAACTAACTATTGGTGTATTGGTATATTGGTTATTCTCATTAGAATACGCAAGCGAAGCCGCTGGCAAGTACTAGTTAATGTGTACCTAAATAGTTTCCACCGTCATCTGTTTTGCTAATTGCCTCGATAGTGGATTATCGGGAAACTTTAATCCTTTCATTATTTTTGTAAATAGTAGGACGTTTCATTCGTTTCATTTCGGATCTAATATTTTTATTATAATAAAATATAATAAACTTTTGTTTTGATACATAAAAGTCTTATCTTGAAAAGATCCACATTATTTTCATTTCCGCTACTCTGGTTGTAAGGTAATAGTCCGGCGTTGAGTTCCGCCACTCAACACCCAACACCTCGAAAATTTAGGGGAAAGTAGAAAACGAAGTATCTTAACATAAATTCCCTCTAGGCAGAGGGGATTTATGTTAAGATACTTCGTTTGTTACCCTACCTATAGCATAGCATAGCATATACCCTGCTATATGCTATATTTTTTTCCTCGTACGGCTGGGCAATGTAAACAAAGAAAAATGTGTCTTTACGATATTCTTAGCTTTAACCTTGTAAAATATAAGTAAATATATAATACTAGCGGCCCGCTCGCGGTTTCACCCGCGTGAACCATGTTATTATTAATTTCTGTCTCCATGACTACGTCCTAGTGACGTCTATGCAAAATTTTGAGACTCCTAGCATTTGTAGTAACGAAGTTTCATACAAACTTTCGACCCCAAAAACAACCCCTTAGAAGTCGAATACTGCAAATTCCCATCTTAGCGAGACTTACGTCCTATAAGTAACTCCTATGCAAAATTTGAGATTCCTAGCACATGTAGTTTCTGAGATTTCGTGATGAGTGAGTGACCTTTCGATTTTATATATAGATATAATATAAACCTTATCTTAAAAATTACACTCGTACAACATTCCGAAGCACTTTGTGAACAAAAACGTAAGGAAAAATACTCTAACTCCATTAATTTTCTCACTTGAACTAAATATTCATATACTGGAATGATTTTCTACTTAAATAGAACTTTCGTGAAAAATATGATTAAGTAAGACAGTAAAGTCGCGTCTTTTCCGTCGCTCTCAAACTTAACTCATTAACAAAATGTTTCCCCCTTCTAATTAAGGAAGTACCTAAGATTTCAAATCTGAATAATTTAGTTAATTCAGAAAACAATTATATTTCCACTCTACCAATGTAAATCCGTAAATTGTAAAATAATCTAAATCTAATTAATCAAAAATTTATATTATTGTATGAGTAAGATTCATCCCATCTAAAACGTACATGTAAGATGAGAGCCAAGTTCAATATTAAAGAAGTAAGACAATTTCCTCGCTTTAGGAACGAGGACAAGCGTGGCGTAGAGTTTCGCCAACCAACACGCTATGCCTCAAGAATTCGGCGAAAAATAGGGGGCGGAAGTGTTTTAATGGAATACGGAGTGCCTTGACACTGGGTTCCCAGATTCCCTATACCTACCCTGTATAGCGTGAACTTTAAAAAACTAAAAAATAATTATATATAATAAAAATAATTATTATCATTATATGTGAAAAAAATAATTCAAAGCATGTATTATATAAGCTTTATATCAGTTATCCATTCTCCAATGAGCTTTATTTGATTAATGTATTTCGAAAAATGGGAAACAAATCCTTACTGATTATTATAATAGATGCTGGCATGCGCGGTACCGTTTCACGTTATCCGCTTACATTGATTTAGCTTTAGTTAATGGTATAGAGCTTTTATAAAATTACTAGCGACCCGCCCCCGGCTTCTTCCGCTTGAATTGCATGTTTATTCATTTAATAGGTATACTAAATTGCAGTCGTGTTTTAACCTTTGTTTGGAGAGCACTTACAGTATTTTTTATGTGGAAATTGGTAAATATTAGGGTCGAATTTTCTTTTTTTAAGATATTTTTGTTGTTTTTCAAAAATGCAACTTATTTAAAAATTTACTTAACTTTAAGAATTATTTATTATCTGAAATTAGTTCAATTTGTTATACAACTATTTTAGGATTCCGTATCTCAAAAAAAAATGGAATCCTTGTAGGATCACGCGTTGTACGTCTGTCAAGATCTACCTATTATTTGCTGTGGCTGTAGCTATATGAAGTATGTTTTTGCAAGTGCATGTGGTTATTTAGGTACATTATAAATAAATACAAAACTGTCTGTCCGTGCGCGGGCTCTTTGAAATAACTAAATATTTTTCTATATTAAATACGACAACTTTTGCGAGCAATATCCAATAAAATCCCAAAAGATTAAAATTACGATTTCTTAAACGTATAACAACGGTATAAATAACCGAACGGAGATAGCCATGTTTTCCTTAATACACTTAAATAACATTAAATAAAAAGTAAAGGGCGATGCTGCTCAGGACTAAAACTTATACCACACCAAGAAATTAAAAAAAATCTAACGAATCTACTACTCGAATAAACTGAGAGAACCAAAGAAATAGTAGATCCAAAATGTATGAAAATTTACAAAACCGTCAACGTCGTCGGTCATAACGTGCAGCTTTTAGGTTAGGTCATTTCGAATCAGGGACATATCCTTAATTATTTATTAGAATATTATACAGTAAAGTGTAATTTCAATCTAGATGAAATATTATATTATATATTTATTATTATATATAATATAATATTAGAACACATAAAGTTAGAGAGAAACATAGAGTTCTACCACCTCGGGTGGTATTAATTGGCATTGCAGGTAGTCACCCCCACGCCGGACATTAAATGTCAGACGTAGACACCGTGCCGGATATGAACCGTGCCACTATAGTTAGCGTTGCATCCGATACTATCAAATTTCGATACACTTTGTAAATGTCTATATCTAACATGTAGGTGAGGCTACCGTGGCAATGCGATGGTAGGGGGTTCGATTTGAATACGAGGAAATGAATTATTTTGGTTACCCCGCGTTGCCAAGAAATTTTAGACAAACGGCGGTGAAAAGAGTGTCTTGACACTCAGCTCTCTCTGCCTGTAATGCAAACATAAAAAATGTTATAAACACAAAGAATTAACGTAAATTGTGTCATCACATACATGTATATCATCGTGGTGCAGATATGCGTATGACAATTCCAACTCTGGCAAGTCGAAATCAACGTTGAATTCCTCTACTTAATAAACAACTCACAAATTTCGCCGGCTTCTGAAGAATTGAGTGTCTTGAGTTTTGACACTAGGATGTTTAAAGCGTACCAAACCTACCTATCTACTACTATTTAAAGCTACCTATTTAGTACTATTACTTTCCCCCGAGTGAGAATCAAACCCACACTCATCGCGCTTACAGTCAGACACTGATATATTTTCAAATAACGACATACACAAAAATAAAACCTAAAATATTTAATCCCATTTATATTTTACGGTGTTTCACAATCTGTGACCTACATTTCACAGAACCTTTTCAATAGGACCCTTATTTCACAATATTGAAGTAAAGTAAGGGCCTCTAGGGCGCACGCTCGTCCCGATTACAAGGACTCGGTCCGCTGTCATTATCGGAAACAGATCCGCTAAATATTTAAATGCTATATTGGATATATCTATATATATTTATTACGTACGTACTCATTAGTATAAACGTAATGAAATTTTAAAATTATAATTAGAAAATCTTATATATTATATTTTAAAATTATAATTATTATTATATTTTCAAATTATAATTAGATAAGGTTATTGTGTGGAAAATAATTTAAGTAATATACACAAAGGAAATTAGGAATAAATTAATAAATAGTTAGTATTTTTTAAAAATTATACTCGTACGACATAGCTTATGTTGCAAGTAAAAACCGTCCAAGTGCGTTGTAAGTTGGAATCACTGGGTTCCGTAACAATTTCAGGTGCTGTGCGTGAACAGGAAGATAAAAAACACAACAAAAAACTACAAAATAAAAATTTATAATGTTTTTTCCTATGACTATATACTATCACTTCTCGGATTGTTTTTTATTTGTATTACAAAATTTCACTTCGTACCACATTTCATAACTGAAGGTCCATGGGAAGTACCGTTAAGTATAGTTTTTAATTATATAGAGAATTTTATACAAAATTTAGCAAAAAAGTATAATACTAAATATACTAGGTTAATTCGTTAAAAGAGAGAGAGAGTTACATAAATTTATTTTTCACAATTTTTTCTCCTTGATCTTCAAATTGACTCTTCAATATAAACAATTTTTCTGTATCAGAAAGCCCTGCAAATACAGCACCACCTAACCATGTAACAGTGTAAGGTTCAGGTGAAGAAAGAATCGACACCGACTGATTTACTAAATTTGTTATTTCGCATTCCAATCTTTCGTTAAGACCAGGTATCAAAGACAATCCTCCACAAGGTACAATAGCATCATACAATTCTAACCTTAATTCATCATCACATTTCAAAGCCGCCGTCACTACAGCGTCTTGTAAAGAAATATATTCAGTATCTACGTTTTTAATTAGGTCCGGTTGAAAAAGCATTTCCCCAGCCATGAAAACTTCATTAGTTACATCTAGTTCATCTCCACTGGCTAGTTTATATTTAACTTCGTATTTATTTTTCTGCATAGCACAATCTTGTGTAATGTAGCAATCTTTTTTAATATTTTCAATATCCTCTGGTACGTTGACTGCTTGAAACAGGTCCCTGTCTTGTAAACTTTTTTTTATATATTCTGATATTTGTAATCCCCCTAACCCCGTATCGATTTCTGCATAGCTGACCATACCTCCTTCAAAGACAGGCATAATTTTTGTAGTAGAATATCCAAAGTCGACGCACAGGCCCGTAGTAACGCCCGATCCGTACATAGCCAGGACGTTTTGAGATTGTATGCAAAGCGCCGGGGCGTTCAGTGTTTCAAAAAATATTTCGCAACACTCCATTCTAAAACAAATTGTATCTAGTTTACTTTCCGTCATGAAGAACTTGAAAAGTATTTTTTAGGAAAGGAAATCAAAATAAAATTAATAATTAAATGAATACACAATACAATAATAATATAAAAGCTAAAAAACTTAATAGCCAAGTTACTTTTCCTTAAACGTAGCAGCGGGTCCACACGCCAAAATAACAGATCGATCTTCTGGAGCAACTTTTAATTCTTTGTAGAAAACATGATGCCAAATTCTTTCCATATTGTCCCAGTCAGAAATTTTACTATTTACAACCGGCTGTGAGAGTTCTAAATCTTCAGCATTCATTGTATCATCACCAATACAAACGTCATAATATTCACGACCGTATGTTCCGTGTAGATAATTTGGTCTTCCTACTAATGTTCTGAATATAGAAACGGGATGGTTATCGCATGAGAATCCAGCTTTGATACTGTAACTACCGTTATCAATTACTACCACTGGTTTTTCGAATGCCATTATGATGTATTTTATTGACAATATTAGCTTTTAATGTGATATATTTGACAAGTTGCAATATAAATTATTGCACATCTGTGCAACAACTTTATTAACTTTTTTTATAAACCTTATATTTCAGATATACAGTACCTTAAATTAATTCCTTTACCGCAAATATCATAAAGCTATTTCGACACTATAAAGGGAATCAAAATTAATAGAGTACTTCCGGTTGACCTAGTATTATGAAATTTGGCAGCTAGCATCTACAGGTAGTACTAGTTAAAGAAAAATCTGAAAACTATACATTTGTAGTTAAATTTTAAAAAGTAATAACTTTAAAAGGGAGGCAAAATTTGGTATTGAAGCCAGGTGAGGTATCAGATGAAAGGGCTCTGGCTAAGCTTTGGAGAAATTATTATATTTCTGTTGTATTGTGTTAGTCTCTCAACACGCAATATCTCGGAAATTTGGCAGAAAATGGGAAACAATGTGCTTGAACACTAGGTTCTGCAGAGAAAACGTGTGAAGTTATAAAGAAATACACTGAATTGACATTTCTTTTATATGTTCCCTTTTAAGAATTTACCATATTATACAAGCAGAGAAAAATCTATTTGCATAATGTTATACCTTGGACTATACCTAGTCCAATAGCGTCAGCGACGTATAAGTGGTCTAAAAATGAAATATACATGCATATCATAATTTATCTAAGCAAGAATCATTATCAGGATATATATCTACCTAATTACCTATAATTAAATAAAAAATGGAAATAATCTTTCTTTCCAACTTTTTTATTTTTTATCCAGTTCTCCAAGGATTGCATTTAAATTTATCATAAGAAATTATTGCAAATATAATTATTTTTCTTACATAAACTTAATTTATTTAAGTTAAGTTACAAAAATAACATTTCATACAATTGTAAAATCAAAAAAAATTATAATGTACTCTTTCGGCTCCATTATCTCCGTATTCGTTATTGGTCATCCAGAAGCCTTGAGACGACTTGAGTGACGCCAAGATCGATCCACCCAACCAGGCAGCATACCGCCTCGAAGGCATGGCGTCGACCCGTGCTACCATCTGCTCCTGTCCAATTACTCGTTTCGATAGTTCAATGCCCAAACGCTCTGGTAAACCCTTAAATAAACTTGTCCCTCCCGCTATTACGATATTTTCGTAGAACAAATGTTTGTATTCATTATCACATTTATTTATACTAGAACAAATATCATCTACAATATTTGCACCATTGTCTTTTAAAGGTCGAAATAGTGTTTCGGGACACAAAAATCTTTCCTCCCCAATCAGGACGTGCTGGCCATCAGGAAGAGGGTAACTTACGCTTTCTTTCTTTGAGTCTTTCAACTCTTTTTCAAAATCTGTTGCTACATAGCATAATTTAATCTATAATTAAAACATAATTGGTTGAAATATGATTAATTGAGACTAGAAGTGGCGCAAGGGCACAGCCGTGACTGTAAACGTGTCCGATTCTTATTCAAAGAAATAAAATATTTAATATTTCCATTTTCTTCGCTCTGGCGTCGATGCAAAAGTCAGCATTGAGTTACGCCACTCAACACTTGCTTCTAGAATTCGGCGGAAAATGTAAGTAACGCAGGGTCTTAGCACTAAGGAACCTAGTGTAGTTCTGCCTGCCCTGTTGTGTGCGGGAAACACCGTACTATATATAATACAACTATGATTATATTGGCAAAATATGTAAATCGTTTAATATATTTTATTTAATTTATTTACCTTAATCTTATCTAATATGTCGAGTTCCATGGGAGTGGTGAACGAATAACCGATTTGCGCCAGAAGATTTTGAAGGCGATGTGCTAAAGAATTTCCCGTTATTTCAGAACAGACCGTAGCGTGTTTTAGAGGGAACCCCTCGAACACCGGAGAAGCATAGGCACAAGAGTGGCCATTCTCCCACGCAACCCCCGTAGTTCTGCCGCTCGCGTGCAACACCAATGCGGACGACACAGCTAAATACAAGTCATGTATGTCAAAAGATTCAAATAATATTTCTGCAATTTTTTCCCTGTAAAGACAAGTTCAACAACATTAGTCTTATTCACGTATTTCAAAAAGTATGTAAATAAACAAAAATATGATATTTTATTTCTAAGCTTTTGTAATCTCATTATAATAGCTTATTACGATATACGACAGTTATTAAATCCTTCCTTGAAATATGATCAGCAATAAAAATGAAGACAAATCCTGTTTAATTTTTATTTTATTTTTTACAGCCTCATGCTGTATTCCATAGCAGGACATTAGTGTTAAGACACTCCGGATGAAAATATTAAATATTTCATTTCCTCGAGTGGGAATCGAACCCACAACCTTTCGCGTTTACAGTCACACGCGTTTACTCCTGCGCTAAGTCTAGCCTCAAATATATATTTAATATACATAAAATACTTTGATTGTGTTATAAACATGTACAATAGATTATACTTATCACGCCGCTCTGTCAGTGGATGCAGAGAAACCATAACTTGTGACTCTTCTGGGGCTACATGGAGTTCTCTATAAAATATATGGTGCCAAAGCTTCTCGATATCTCCCCAGTTGTCAACGAGACCTTCCTTGACCGGCCAAGACAGTGTTGATGTTCCTCTGCTTTCAATAGCTTTGTGTCCAAAACATAAATCTGGTACTCCATCTATTAGACCATCGTGTCGAAAACTAGGAACAATTGATAATTAAAAACTTCTGGCACAAAGAGCTCTAAAAATTTTGTAATCACTACAGAAAAGCTAATCTTAAAAATAACATTTGAATAATATTTTCTTAAAGAATTTGTCGCATTCACGTGAACAAAAAAAAAACTAAATCTTAATCGGTTTTTCGTTTAAGAGCTAAAGGAGCAAAGAAAGCCATACTGATACACACATACACAGACACACACGCATATGAAAAGTTATAACCCCCTATGTTTTCGTCGGGGGTTAAGAAATATGATTTTTACATTGACTTAAACACCGGGTATAAATTTGAATGTAGTACCGTCAATGTACTCTACCAATTAACCTACGTGCCTACGGTAACGTCAATTTTTTATATAAATTTATGCTTTACTTTCAATATCGATGCAGTAAAGCAAATATATAGTGGACTTCGCTAACGTTTGTTTTGGTTGACACACGTGTCAGTGAGGATTGTATTTAATTTAGTGTTGTTTATTGTTTTAAGTGGAAAAGTTTAAGTTTTTAGAGGTTCCATATTAACAAGGTGTTTGGTTTTAGTAAGTGTTTGTGTTGTTATTTGCTAGATTGGTGTTATTATATATATTTAAAATTGTAGGTTAGGATTTAAAATGGATCCAGACCCCCCGCCTGATCCCCCTGATCCTGGTGGTATAGAATCTCAGGTAAGCAGAAAAAGGCAAAGCGTAGATTCTCATCCTGATGTTGATATGGTTAAAAAAACCATAATCGATCCATCCACTGCAACTCCTTCAATCCAAAATATTTACACTCACCCCTCCCTTTCCGAAAATGCTAAGTCATACCTTGAATCCGATAAAGGCCCTTTCATTGTGTATGTGGCGAGGGAAATTCCTGACCCGGCAGCTGGTACATCTATTAGAGCTATCAGGTTTGGCCAGTTTCTACACAAGAATAAAATTAACGAC
>HE671254.1:0-27509 GCA_000313835.2 Heliconius melpomene melpomene
ATTTTGAAGCAGATTAATTATTAAGCCTTTAATTCTTTAAACTGCCGGTCTTTCCATTTACTGATGACATGTTAAAAACAAGAGAAACAACTTTTCAATTAATTAACTACATAAAGCTACATGGCCGGTACATAAAGCTCAGTTATATACCGACCATGTATCTGGATGCACGAAGTAAACATGTCAATATTATTTTAGAAGATACGATAGACATAAAACAAGTGAATCCGTCCAATTTTATTAGCTTAATTTATTACTTTATCATCCTTTAAAAGTATCGTCGTAAATATTTTCGATAAGTAATGAAATATATATATTTTTTTATCTTTCTATGATTTGTTTATTTAAAATTAGTTATTATCTGGGGCTTTGCGTGGTCAATATTTAATAGCCTCCCTCGATCTGTAGACTATTGGACACAAAAATATTTTTTTCAAATCGAACCAGAAGTTCCTGAGATTAATGAATTCAATCAAATAAACTCTTCAGTTTTATAATAGCTTTATAATGCAGCACTATGCATGTACTATGAGATATATTTTAAAATTTATTAGTGTCGACATTTGACATAAAAGAAACAAAAGCCTCATATTCTATTCGAAGGTCGAATCATGTTAGTAATTCAAACTTCGAATAGAAGAATAATAATTAGGAAACGTAAAAAAACAACTTAAATTTTCACTAATTAACATAACATTGTTTCCCCTAAATTTATTTTCCATGTAGAAACAATTTCATTTAAGCCAAAGCTGTCACACCATATGTATGCATATGAAAATAATGTACGACATCGCATTAGCATATTTCAATCGAGTTGACGTTGTTGATTAATCATTTGCGATTCAAGCTTGGAACTGTGTGGTGTGTTCGTGGTCCGAGCTTTTCCATTAACAATATCGATTTTTGATCGATTCTAAATTGAATATATTATTTATATGTGTCCTTTGGCTAACACAAATATTATGTACTATAAAATAAAATATATATTTTATAAATAAATATAAAATACTAAAAAATCCGACTGCATAAAATGAAAAAGAAATAAAAATATTAATTTTTACCTATTTAAATTATACAAGATTTATTTGGCTGAATAGGTCCCGGCAAACGACTTTTTTGTTATTGATATTTTTTTATATTTCACACTTTTTTCTTAGGATTTATTAGCTTATTTGTTATTAGGATTATAAGACAGCACATTTTGCAATCTCATTACTACCTTGAGAGTGTCAATGTCTTGGGAATTTGAACCCTCTTTTACGGGTCAGTAAACAAAATGCTAATTTTAAAAAAATTCAAACAATGATTGTTAAAATAACTTTAAATCGTTTTATACATCTTAAACCGTTACTTATCAATCATTATTGAATACCTACTCAACGATTACTTGACATGTTCGACGATTTTTATTTCTTTTCATATTGTCAATATGACGTATGGCTGTCGCTGCGGTCGTGGTGTATAATTTTCATGTATTTATGTGACGACCGCAATCTTAAGACGAATCGATTGACGTAAATCAAGTAAGGATAATCAAAATCCACCCATGCGTTTGGTCTTTACATCACCACATAACAGCAAGCCTACCTGCATATGTACTATATTATAGGCTGAAAAATAAATTATCCTCCTTTGTTACGCAGTCGGGTAAAAAAAAAAAAATTACGAAAATGTTCAAGGTTTTCTGTAAAATATTAGTTTTATGTTATTTTCTCTAGAAAAAGTATAAATATTTTGTAATTCGAAATATTAATATATTTACATTTTTTAGCTCGCGGACACACAGAAGTCAGAGTGGAATTACAAATGGAAAGATGGGCGGCTCGCGGTGGGTCCGTCAGGCTTCGCTGTGTTCATGATGTACCGCCTCACTTACTGGATAAGGTTGTCTTCCTGCGCCACGGTACCAAGATCTTCCAATATATAAGAAACAGAAAACCGCCATATAGAAATTTCACAACACCTGGAGCTGTACTTAATGTAAGTAAAATTATGTATTTCCATTAGGGATAAGAAGTTATATAGATGAACGTATTATTTCTTATATCTTTAAATGACCTTAATGATTTTTAATTATATTTGTTTAAATGTGCAGAATGTAATTTAACATTTCTCGAAACGAATTATGTGCTCTTTACTCTGATTAAAATAAAATAATCCTCTCATCAAGCATTAAATAAAAATTATAAATTATCAAACAATATGTAAATAAATGTCACACAATAACAGCCAGTCAAAATATTACTAATTCAACAGGTTTAATCGTTAATCCACAATATAGCGCCCTGTGTGAAATATTTAATAATTTACTTAATTGCATTTTCATAACTTAACACCCATACATTACTGTGAAGCTCGTATTTGGGCCTTTGGGCCCAAAATATTATTCATATTAAGTCATATTTCATTAAATCATATATAAAAAATAAAATAAATAAATCACCTTCACGCTGTGTCCCGCACAAATCAGGGTAGACAGAGAAAACCTAGTGTTAAGACACTCCGTTCCTCACTTTCTGCTGAATTCTGGAGGCATTGCGTGTTGAGTGGCAGCAATAGACATATTGACATATTGAAATATGTAAATATTAACGTTTGTATAATTAAACTTTGAATATAGGGATTTCCGTAGGATTTTCCATAATAAGTTTGTTGCCGTTACAACTGAACTACGACAGAATTAGTTATATTACTTGTGAAAAAACTATGCAACTCTTATATGTTTTGCAACAGGCCTGCTTTATAAATAATAATATAATTATCTTGCTCCATAATAAAAAAATCATTTCGTCCAACCCTAACGATGTCATTACGCGAGCATCAGCCATAAACAAGGAGCCCAAATGAAGAAGCTGTCACACTTCTCATGTTCTGCCATCCATAAGCAAAGTTATATTTGATATTAACATCACATAGTAATTTTATTATTACTTAAACGAATAGATATTTCATATCTATCTATACTAATATAATAAAGCGGAAGAGTTTGTTTGTTTGTTTGTTTGTTTGTTTGTTTGTTTGAACGCTAAGATCTCTGGATCTACTGGTCCGATTTTCATTGTTTTTGTTTTGTATGAAAGCTGCATTCTTCAGAAGTGCTATAGGCTATATAACATTACATTACACATATATACTAATATATTTTAAAGTACATTCTAATTTGACATGCAATTTATTCTGCCATGTTAATAACAACCGTCGCGTCGCTACGCAACCGTTACCGCGACATTTTGATATTCATCCTTATGAATAGTCAGTCTTAACATTTTATCTAGATTGAAATTATAGTTTACTGTATAGCATTCTAATAAATAATTAAGGAGATGTCACTGATTCCAAATGACCTAGCCACCTAGCGGGCGGCACAGTATAACCGACGCGAACGGGCAGATGACGTTGACGGTTTTATAAATTTTCATACATTTTCGAACTTTATTTGTTGTTTATAATTAATTTAAAATACACTTTGATTCTCTTCTTATTTTATTTGATATTGCCCGCTTAAATTATCCTACTTAATAGAGAGAAATATTTAGTTATTTCGTAGAGTCGATATCTATGTACGCACGTACGGAAAACTTTAGGTACTTTTTCTAATATTAAGAATACCTATCCTTTAGTTACTTTTAATCCTTTTGTTAGTTCATTTCTATAACTCAGATATTTTTTTCTAATAATGTGTATCTACTTATTATTCTTTTTGATTATTTGAGCTTATATTTTCTTACTAATTCTATTGAGAATTGCAAATAATTTCATGAATATATTTAATAAATATTCTTATAGTTGAAGCAGGCGTAGCCGCGTCCGGGTCCACTAGTAGAATAATATAAGTGACATATATTACAAAATGAATATTCCAAATGAATATGTAAATTTTAAATGACTCTTCATTCTACACAAATTGAAAGTAGGGCAGTGAACATTGAATATGGTCACTGTTACACTTTTTGTCCTCTGAAAAATTTTCGGCTTTTGAACAACATTCGTTTATAACATTTAACCAAAATACATAATTATATTTATTGAGGGCCTGTCGTGGCATAGGGGCACAAAGTGTGAGAGCGCGACAGAAAGAAAATGAAAAGTTTAATAACACTCTAGAAAATGGAAATTTTAAGTATTTTAATTTCTTCGCTCAGGTAAAGCGCGGCGTTGAGTTCCGCCACTCAACACGAAATGTCTCCAAAATTCGGCAGGAAAGACCTACCTTGCACTGAAAAAAGATAAATATCGTTGTATGTTAATCCAATACATTTTATACAAATCGTAAATGAGCTTTCAGTTTGAAATACAGTCCGCTACTACTAAAATAAAATATGAGGACAAAAAAAAATAAAATGGAGTAAGTCAATAACTAAAACTAATCATTGTCACTCAAAAATTTAAGTAGACAAAGTAATCATTCAAATGAAATTTGTTTTCTGTAAAGCTAGACAAGTAAAGCTCATTATTAATTTGACAACAAGCTTGCATTCTAACGCAAAATACACTAGCTATTTAATGTCACCGTTTTAAGTAATAAAATATCATTATCATTTGAGGCCAGTGGCGCAGGGGCACAAAGTCTGACAGTAAACGTGACAGGTTCAATTCCCATGCGAGAAAATGAAATGAAAAGTCTTAAAACTAGGTTCCCTCTGCCTACCCTGCTGTTTTCGAGATACAACGTTAAGCTGATTTGTTTATTTATTTTCATCATTACATTAATAAGTGTTCATTTTAATCTGGTTGTTGGAAATCTATTACGATCAAAAGAAATAGTAATCTCAATCAAATCTCAAATAGTAGTCTCACAAGTAATTTTTTTTTTTATATTCTTAAGATGTCTCTAAATTATAAAGAAATTTTATTATACTCGTGTCATTTTTCTATTTGTCCGCTGACATAATTAATTATGACAGTAATTAAAAGTAATTATTATCTGTGTACTTGAGAAAAACACAGTTGCACTTTTAGTGATATTTTTCAGAGACTAACTAGCGCCGTTGCAAATTTTAATTTTATAAGATTACCTGACTTTTTAAAATTTTAAAAGAAAATTAACTTTAAAAGAAAATTGGCATCTCGTCAGTTTACAAAATTGAAAATATATCGTCAGTTACTGCTTACAAATTGAAATTAGGATTTATTTTAAAATTGAAATCATTTTAATTATATAGTTACTACATTTTTTTTTGTTATTTAAATGAAGTCGTCTCAGCTAACATGTATTTTATCTAACGGTTTGACTTACTTTTTAACCTAGTAATTTATGGACTGATTTAAAAATATATTATATTTTAAAGAACTTACATTTACATTTATTATTACAATCCCGAAAAATAATCTGTATTTGTTGCTTCTATAAGCCTGGTTGTTCAAAAACAAGATAACCGATTTACAAAGTGTTCAACAAATAATATTAAACGGTAACACACGAGTGCACTTAATTTAACCCGGTATGCCTACCATTCCGTTGCATGCACCCAACTCATTTACTTTTAAGAGGGCGTAACAAGTTGACCCCTTTAGTCCAGGGCAGAGAACGTCAACTAGCAAAACTCAGCTTATACAAATCCTGATGCTAATTGGTAGGATTATATAAACTTTTGTTATGTGCACATTGAATATAATGAAAATAAATATTAATTTTCACAGCGTACCCCGCATATAGCAATGAATGCAGAGGGAACCCTGAACCTAAACTCTCCGTTCCATATTTTCCGGTCTCTCCAGCCATTGCGTGTTGTGTGGGGGACTCAACCCCGTGCTTTGCCTTGTTACCAGACTGAGGAAATGAAAATATTGAATAATTCATTCCCTACAGTGGCAATCGAACCTTCAACCGTCATGCACTTATGCCACTGCCGCGACGGCCCTAAAATATTCGGTATAAGCAAAAGAAACGTATCAGCAAATAAAATGTCAATTAAGCATACATATACCACATAAGGTACCTATTAACAAAAAAAAATCGCTAACATTTTACTGTTTACATTATGGAGAAACATTTTCTTTTAATTAAAGAAGTTTAACACTTCCAGACGATTCCATGAAGTAATTGGTAATTCTAGGTTTATTTCCACAGATGTCTAATTGCCTTTATTTATAAAATAAACTTCTAGAGAAGTGTATTAAATTGAAAGTTAAATTTAATATGAACATAAAATATAATAAATATAATAAATTTTCTTTGCCAGATACAAAATACAAACTAATGACAATTATAATTTTCAGATTGCACTGGCAACAGAGAACTCCATAATCCTTCAAAACTTGGACTTTGCAGCCAGCGGGAGCTACTCGTGCGAAGTATCGCTTGACACACCAATCTACACAAAGGCTTCGGGCGAGAAGCAACTCACTGTTTTTCGTAAGTGTGCATAGGTTTATTAATTCAAGAAGAGTAAATATTAATGTAAGTTATATGTATGAATTAATGTAATATATGGTGGACAGAGGTGCCTAGTGTTCCGACATTCTGTTAAACAATACGTATAGAAACGAGTATAGCGAACAGTTCCAGTCGTTAGTTCTTCGTCAATATTACTAAAAACAAACATACAGTCGTACGTAACCCTATTGCTGGGTAATAAATTGAAAGCGCATTATCGGAGTCGAACGGAACTATTTTAAATTAGAAATATGTTCTACTTTTACAATTTACAATTTTTCGATATATATACAAAATTTTCTTAGTTTGCAATGCTTTTAACAAAATGGAGTAGTTGTTTATTGGAAATAGTTAAATATATTGAGTAGAGATACCGAAACTTTGTACAATTGCAATTAGATTAAAAATTAATAATTAAATATCTTGTAAAATATTAACTGAAGAAAGCTAGTCCAAGAGGTAAAGCTAATCCAGGGTAGGCAAATGGAACCTAGTTTTAACTGTGTTCCTCATTTTGCATCGAATTTTCGAGGCATTGCGTGTTGAGTGGCGGAACAACGCCGCGTATTGTAACAGTATTAATAAATAATAATTCACTCCCCCGACTGGGAATCGTACCGACAACCGTCGCGTTTAGTGTCACAAGTCTAATACACGTAAATATCTGTATATTAATGTTGCAATTAAATAAATTACTTGTAGTCATTATTTAAAGTAGTGTAAAATTATATATAATTCTGTTTTTAAGCGACATGAGGTAAATGATAAATCATATAATTTGATTAACCCAGTTGCCAATATCAGTTGCCATTTAGAAAACCATTTGTTATTCACAATGTTCGTTTACGCAAACCTAATGCGGTGCAAAAGTCGCGGTGCAGCGACCATCGTTAGAAGTTAAGCCTTTAACTACTTTATCGTTGGAATAACAACTAAATTCTGAAATAATCTCAAAATTCTCAAATTTTATTATAAATATCTTATTTATTCGTTAAAAATATTACAAAGCCCTTATACTCGGGAATTATATGCGCAACATTCTACGATTTTATATAAAAAAGATAAGGGGGAATATATTACATCCACTCCCTGCACTGAAGAAAAACGCGGCGTTAAGTTCCGCTTATCAATACGCAATATCTCGAATAAAGGCAGAAAGTAGAAAATGAAATATCTTGACGCTAGTTTTACTATCGACCCTGGTATATATAGGATACAGTACAAAGCTGAAAAAAAATCTAATTTATTTTTGTATAAGAATTTGAGTAGTGGAAATGGATAGGTACTTTTAAAGTGTTTCAAGATTGCTTTGGAGTTATTTGTCTTAAGAGAAAAAGGCTGCGATTGTTTATTTCTTCTGACTCATTTTTCAAGTTTGGGTTGAACAACAAATATTACGAATCCTTTCAAAGCCTTTATATCCCCTCATTTTTTATTGAAACCTTACAGATTCTAACAAGGTTGATAAGAAGAATAGAATGGTTGACTCTACAAAATGTTTTTAAATTTCAACACGTAATCTATTTGATTTATTTTCAAAAAAGGAATCTAAATTGTAATATTTTATGTTTTATAAAAATAACAGTAAAACTGAGACATAACTAATATAAGTATATATTAGATACTTTTTAAACACATTTTTTAATATATTAAAAAATACAATTTAGACAATAATAATTAGTAATACTTGCCTTTTATCGATTCTCTTTTAATCAAATAATTAATAGAGGGTATGATACTGCTCATCTCTTGAGCAAGTTCGAAGAAGACCTTAAGTTAGTGTTCGTGAAGAAAATTCTAAAAGACAAATATCCGTTCCTCAAAAACCATTAGAGGTGAAGAATAGAAAGCTTAGGAAAACAAGCACTTAAATTCGCTCGTAACGCTGGTTGGCTGGTTACAAAGGAAACGTATATTTTCGTCTCATTTAAATATTTATTTAAAGATGTTTTCTCTTATTTGGTGTAGATAAAATTACTCCCTTTCATGTCGATAGTCCATCATGTAAATGAATGATCTGACGATATAAACTCACGTATTGGATGAGCGATTTTCGATATGAGATTGCACACATTGGAATTAAAATAATTTTTTTGTTAGTAATAATTTTTCCATTCATGAAGTTAAAGCTGGTAACCCTGGATTGGCTGGATTTGTTGAATTATAACGGCTAAAAGTGCTTTAATTGTTTTTTGCTGACGGTTTATCCCGCACGTAACAGAGTAGGCAGAGAGAACCTGGGAACGGAGTAATACTAGTTAAAATACTCATTAAGAAACTTCCGTTCTCCAAATTCCACTGAATTCTGAAAGCATTGCGTGTTGTGTGGCGAAACTCAACGCCGCGCTTTGCCTCGTCACCAGAGCGAAGAAAAGAAAATATTAAAGCCCCATGACAGGCCTGAATTTCATTTACGTACATATTATTTGTATATTTAAGTAACGCAGAGGTACAGAGCTAGTTCAAAATTTAATTTGAGATCCTCTTAAAATGGGTATCCTAATTTTAATCAACCCCGTTAACTCTTCATGTTCAGTACAAAAACAACCAAATTTAATAATAATATAATTAGTTAGCGAATGACAAAGGGAAGTTATTATGACAAAATTTAACACCTTTTACTGTTTATTAATGACAAAATTTTGCATTAAATTTTAAATTAATTAAAACATCGCTATTTACAGCTAAAAGTTAAAGAATAGAAAAAAGTTTTGGTTTAATTTTTTATAACTTAAAACTACAATAGTATTTTCTGGTGTTGATATTTATTACATATATTTTTTATTTATTATTATTTTCATACGAGAACTTCACACATCATTATATATAGACAATATATACAAACGAATGAGTTGAAGACGTCGAGAAACTATGCTACAGCGTGTGTGTGTGAACTGTATGGGTTCGATCCTCGGAGTGATTATTTTCTTTTCTCCGGTTTGGTAACACTCATCGCTTTGAAGAAGAAGTGAAGCTGCTATAAAAGTAAATTAATTGAAAAAATAAATTAATAAATAAATAAATTTTTAAGGAAGAAAGCTCTTTCTATTGTGAACAGATATTACATCTAGATATTATTAGTAAGTTGATAAGCACATATTCAATTGTATTACAGTGTTTTATCTCGTCTTCCCAGGCGTAGGCTGTGATATTTACTAAGTTTTGTCCTCATCCTTTCTGACCACGTACAGAAGTTCGTTACTATTCCTAAGGGGGCAAAAATGTAAGTGCATAGATATGACTTGTGAAGTTACTTGTATAGTTATACTAATACAATCATAAAAATGTACTATAGTTTGAATATAACGAAATATAAAAATAACGACTCATTTCTTCTGTACGTACAGAGGTACTTTGTTGTTAATATTTTCATGTTGTCCGCATGGCTATGATGCCATATTTGCCCTAATGCCATATTTTTCTTAATAAAACGTCAACGTTTACGGGTTGTCACAAATCAAAATTACGATATAGTAAGCATTACGTAGGAATTACTGTATTGTATTATGTAGGAGGTACTGAATCATGGACGACTGTTTTCGCAGAATATTCTACCAATATTTTCGAGAGAAATGTTTCAAGCAACCACGTAGTGTTCGCATATTCTGAGGAACAGAGTGCCCTCCGCCCTCCGCACCTGATGTCGTTGTATAAAAGTAGGTAAATCAAAGACCAGTCGTGCTCGTGGAGTAGAGGCACAAAGTGTGACTGAAAACGCGACAAGTTGTGGCTTCGATTCCCATTCTCAGGAAATTAAATATGTAATATTTTCATTTCTTCGCTCCGGTGTCGAGCCATAGCGCGGCGTTGAGTTCCGCCACTCAACACTTAATGCCACTAGTATTCGGCGGAAAATGGGGAACGGCATATCTTAACACTAAGTTCCTCTTCCTCTGCTGTGGCTGTGTGCGGGATACAGCGTGAAGCTGTATATATTAAGAAAATTAACATTAATATTTACAGCGTTTTATTCTACTTATATAATAAAAGCTAAATTTCCGCTAGTTAAGCCAAATGCGCGTCGCATCACCACAGAAAATATTGCAAAATTTTAGCTGAACGCTTCGTAATTGGGGCATTGCAATAGAGGGGGAAAGGAAATTATCTAATGGAAGAGAAAACTGTCTTGGCGATTGATGGCTTTTAATGAAATTTTAGTGTGACATGACCTTACGTTGTTTATGTTGGTAATGTGGACTTTTGTCCACATTACAATGTTGATTATATTATTGATTATATTATATAATATTAATTATTATATTTAAGTTAATTACGAAGTGTTAATAATGTTACAGTCACACCCTTCTGCCCCTCCGCCACGACAACCTCAATTATATATAATACTTTACAAATATATAGGTAACATCTACAACAATGATTAATTAGTTACAGCTTGAACATTTCATTTGCTCTAAGTAAATACTAAAAGTACTGACCTACGAAGTTTCCGGATTTCTTAACAAGTCGTAACAAGATTTACTGCTAGATCTCAGTAAAGCTTAGGTATATTGGTACTAACTTAAAGGGAAAAGTAATTCGTTTGAACCCTTTTTTTATTTACCTGAACTGGACCAAATGGCTTTCAAAAAAAAAATATCAAAATTGCTTCACCCAGTTCACAGTGCTGAGGTAACAAACATTAAAAAATACAGTCGAATTGATAACCTCCTCCTTTTACAGAAGTCGAAGTCTAGATTTTACTGTCATTTAAAATAATTATAGCCTGTGTGTTATATATATGCTATATATTTATGTGTTAAACACACATTAATATCAAGTTATCAACGACAATTATAAGTCTTTTGTAAGCTAACTAACTAAATATCTACTAATTTATATTAATTAACATGAAAATTGTTATAGATCCCCAGAAGCATCATCCCCGTATCGACTTCCCAACACGCTACCTAAGCTTTGGAGAGACGCTGAAAGTTAACTGCACGACCGCGCCTGCGCTGCCGGCCCCGCACATCACATGGTTTATTAATGGGGAAAAGGTAATCTCGTACCCTTTTTCAATATTACTCTGTTACTCTTCGCATGTCACGGATTAACATTGTAACTGTTCATTAAGCGGCTTGTGAAACCCTGAAGCCAGTTTTACAATTTCAACACGCGATGACGTAGCAGTATTTTAAATTGTTTTTATGTAAATTGTAAATTATGTAAATTTAATTATTTGTTTAATTTGTTAAGATTGTTAATTTTAAATTAATATATTATACATATTCTATTTAAAAAGCCAGTAGCGGCGTAGTAACTCAAAGGCGCAACTGCAAACGCGAAAGTTTATGAGGAAATGAAATATTTAATATTTTCATTTCGTCGCTATGGTTACGAGGCACAGCTTGACGTTGAGTTCCACCACTCGAAAATGCCTCCACAATTTGGCGGAAAGTTTGGAACAGACGTGTCTTAATGGGTGCGGAGTGTTTTAACACTAGATTTTCAGGTTGCCTTTGTCTATTCTGCTATGCGCGGGCTACCGTCAAAAGCTAAAACAAATATATAAAAAAATCTGACTGACTACATTTGCATTGTATCATAATTGTTTTGTAAATTACAGATGGATAAAGTGGCACATTCACATAAAATTCGTGTACCCATGAATGAGCGTAACGGCAGACGAGGTTATCAAAGAGAAGAGGCTGACCTCAGTTCTCCAACTCCTATCCTTATGCTGACACATGTATCTCATATTGCAACAAGGCCTCCTGGTTGTCTTCACAAGGAACCAGATTATCAGGTATTTGAATTTTAATTCAGTCATTAACATTTTATTTTGAATAAAATTTCAATATTAATTATTATATCTTTATTAATTAGGTAATTGTAGTTATTATCTGTGGAATTATAAAACAACTTGTTAAGAAAACCAAAGAAAAGGTATAAAAATTTTAACGTAGCGGGATTTGAATCCGCGCCTCTTGGAAATTGTTCAAGAAGCGCAGATTTAAATCCATCTATAGTAATAAGTATTTTTCTTTCCTAAATGTGCAATACTACTTTAAAAATGTTAAAAATCTATAAACTTTAATTAAACAATTATAATATCTATATGAAAATAAGTATTATTAATATATACCTAACAAAAAAGGGGAAAGAGACATAAAAAATAGTTCTAAAACAAATCAAAAGTACATTACAAATGTGTATAGTTTGGTTGACTTCAAGGCTGTAGGAAATTACTTTTATGCAAATTACGCTACTTTCACGTTACCTTATGAGTTACATTTAAAATGCATGCAATTATTAACTGTTCTTTTTTTAAGTTTAAAGTAAACTAATGGTTAAATACACTTATCGATTGCGTGGCCACTTTTTGTATAAAAATACATAATATAAACAACTAACTTTTCAAGTATTTTTTTTATAAGTATTTACCTACATATTTATAATTTAATTTAATTTATAATTGAAAGATATTTAAAGTCGGCTTATTAAGTGATAACGGCGATCCTTGTAGTCAATGCAAGATACATATTATCTCTATACAGTAATATATAAGTAATAAATTGTAATGTAAAATAAAACATTATATTATCTATATATATAAAAGGACTTGTCCTCACTGACTGAGGTAAGACGCACGTACAGCCGTAACCGCTGTGCGTAGAAACGTGAAATTTGGGCAGATGTTTACTTTCTTAATCTGGACATCCACTAAGAAGGGATTTTGAAAAATTTTAACCCTAAAGAGGTGAAATAGGGATTGAAAGTTTGTATGGAAAAAAATTTAAATCGCCACTGATTCTTATAAAATTTGAAATTTAGATTTTCAAAAGTATTTAATTGAATACGTGTTTCATCGTTTTCTAGAATTCTCTCTCTAAGGGTGCAAATAAGGAATTGAAAGTTTGTATGAAAAAATTCTTAAAATGCCACCTATTTTTATAAAATTTGAAATTTAGAGACTTAAAAATATTTATTTGAACAAATGTTTCATGGTTTTCTAGAATTCACCCCCTAAGTGGGCAATAAGTTGAAAGTTTGTATGGATTTTTATAAAATTTTAAATTTGTGAAAAATTTTGTTTTGTGGTTTATTAGAATTCACCCCTAATTACGCAAGCGAAGCTGCGTGCGTCCGCTAGTAAAATATAAATAATTAATTAAATTTTATCAATTGTTATTTAAAATGAGCCACGCAAAGAGCGCAGAAAAAACCTTTACCGTCCATACCGTAACAAAAAATTGTATCAATCTATTTTAATATATGGAATATAATTTTAGACAGATTCAGGCCAAGAGGAAGGAAACATGATTCAAGGGTTGAACCGGCACAGAGGTAGAAGACCAAGCCGCGGGAAAGATCTCTACATTACGATGTCTGAATTAGAGTTGATTGCGACTGGGAGACTAGAAGTAACCTGCGTCAGTACTATACCTGAATTCAGAAACATTGAGGATAAGTTTGCAGATCTTAGAAATGACACTGTAATAGGTAAAATATATAATTTTTGCCTGATAGTGCTACCTCTGTATTTTATGATGTTCATAATTTTAAAAGTGTATGAAACTGAAAAGAAAGGGAGGCCAGTAGCGGGCAAAAGTGTGAGACGGTTAACACAACTAGTTGTGGGTTCAATTCCCAGAGCCGCCACTCAACATGCTTCCAGAAATCGGCGGAAAGTGAGAAACGGAAGTGTTTTAATAGGAAAAGAGCGTCTTAACACTATGTTCCCAAGTTCCCTCCCTTGGGCCCTCTACGTAGGTTTATTTGGCATCATATTATGCAGTAGACAAAGAAAATCTATTTTATACATCATTCTCTAACGTATTCTCCGCCCATTTTAAGGATTATGCATAATATATGGCGGATCCCAATGCCCAACTTTGTCTAACCAGACCCTAGATAAATATTTTAAATATAAACTTTCTTCTGAAAAAGTATTATACACTATTCACACCATCGCGCAGTCTTGAAGAGAGCACCAAAGTAATATATCCCACATATAGCAGAGTAGGCAGAGAGTTAAGACACTCCGTTCTCTACGCATCACTTTTATCTTATAAATTTAAATTCAATTTGATTTGACTAAACGTTGTAAAATTTTAACCCGTATTTCTTGGAAACGTAACTTGAAGGATCAAATTAATAAAGCTAATTAACGATACGTTCTTATAATAGTCGTCACAAATATAGCTTTTATAAAGCTTCTTTCTACGAAAAAAAACAATTAAATATATTTAGATTTTAAGTATGTATGTTTATTCTATGCGTTTTCTTTTCCAGTGGATGTGATAAAGCCCTCTACGTACATCCAGCCGTCGATAAACGAAACCGTCACGAGCCCCAGCATTGCGGACAGCAGTATAGCAACACCATCACTGACACTAATATTATTCGTCTCTTACTTAAATACAGTTTGTTAGCAAAATGTGTATTTTTAAAATGAACGGGGCTGTGATATAAAATGTTTACACAAACTTTTAATTACAAGTGTACCTAAATTGTTAACAAACTGCTGTCATTTGATATGAAACGAACGACCAACTATAAATAGCATATAATATCGAGAATGCGATACGTTGATGAGTATGTATGATTGTACGAATATATTCCTTTTATAGTAATAAGTTATCCATTTACCTAACTTTAGTATAAGATGCTAATTGTTTTTAATTTCACTTTCATTATTTGTTATTTCATTACAAGGCTAGTTACTGAAATTAATATGTAGGGTAAATTAATTTTGTATTATGCTGAAATATTTATTTGAAATAGATATTAATTAATTGCTTTTAATATAATTACCATTATCGTGCCTAGATTTTATTGAAATCGCCAAAGTAAAAATACATATCATTCTCCTTAGGAGGCTAGAACATAAGATTACTCATTTATAAAATCAAATATTTATTGTATATAAAGCTAACTACTATGAGGTAATTAAAAAACAGATCGATAATGTTAACTTAGGTAATATAATAAACTTCTTTTACATATCAATGTCAATTCTAAATTATATTATCCGTTAAGCTTGTAAAAAAAATCAACATTTGTTTCAAACATTCGTATATAAATTGTGTAAGAGTACCTAACTAGTAATTGAAATTATTATCGATTAAAAAAAAGATTTAAGAACGTAAATACTCCTCAATATTTTTGAAATTAATTAGTCAATAATGTAAATTTATTAGATAATTTGTTGAACTAAGGCTTAAATAATTAAAAAAAATATTGAAAATAGCTGGTTAAGAATTCAGAACTTCCAGATGTTATTACCTACAAACGTAACATACTTTTTGTTACATTATTATTTTACAGAGAAAAAAATACTTAGCTAGCATAACCTCATCACGTTGCAAGAAGAGGAGCACCTGAGATTTACGAATACAAGAATAAGGCGGTTTAAGGAGCCCCTTTGGGGGAGGCCTATGTCCAGCAATGGACCTTAAAAGCCTGATGGATGGAAGGAGCCCCTTTAAAATGTGCTTAACGATCCCCTCCACTGTCCAAACTCCTCTCTGTACCTAAATATCTATGCAATAATGTGTTCAAATATTTTATAATATACTAATACTGACTATTTATATTTATTTCATTTATTAGTTAATAAGTAAGCTAATTAATTATTAACAACATTTCAAATAAAAAACATTCTTTATTCAAATAGACTATTATAAGCACTTCTGAATGTATGTCAAGTAAACATATAAAAAAGCTACCACAATTATTTGCATTACATTAAAAAATATAATAATTTACAATTTGCTTCAGGTAACCAATCTTTAGGGCTTAACTCATAGATTACGCTAACAGCTCGGTTCTGCAAGAAATGGATTAAGAGTTTAATAGCGGCTGCATTACCCCAAAGCAAAATACCAGTTTCTTTTTTTTCATCTTCACGCTGTATCCCGCATACAGCAGGGAAGACAGAGGAAACTTAGTATTAAGTGGTCCCCACTTTCTTTTGCGTGTTGAATGGCGAATCGAATATATAATAAATCTCTTCGCTAGTGCTTTCGTTCGTTTCGTTTAGTTCACTGCGCTTAATGTATTAAATTCTTATTTAATTTTTAATCAATCTTTAATAGTGTATTTTCAGGCACGCCATTAAATTGTGAATACATGAATACGTTTCTATCTTTCTTGGTAATAACTTTTTAATTACAATGATAATTTCATAATAATACACACAAAAAATGTCTTAAATTCAAATTCAAATTCAAAATATAATTTATTCAAATAAACTATAAAAGCACTTTTGAATCGTCGAATGTACATGTCAACAAAAAGCTACCACCGGTTCGGAAGGCAGTTCTGCTGAGAAGAGCCGGCAAGAAACTCAACAGTTGCTCTTTTCAAAGTCAATGGTATAATTATTTTACTATTACATTAGCTGGCAGCTGTCCTGCCTGACATTCAATAGACATTAATTCCATACATGTTTATCCTCTAAATATTCTTGAACAGTGTAATACGCTTTACTTGTTAGAATTTTTTTGACAGATATTTTAAATTTCAGTAGTGGCAAACTAAGAATACACTGCGGAATTTTATTATATACACGTATACTCAGCCCCATAAAAGATCTATTAACTTTTTGGAGGCGAAAACTTGGTGTAACAATCTTATCTTTATTTCTCGTTCCTATCTTATGACTGTCGCTATTTTTACTATGACAATGTATATTTTGTCGGACAAAGAGAATATTATAGTATATAAATTGGGAAGCAACTGTAATAATACCTGCATCTTTGAAAACATCTCGCAGAGAATCTCGAGCTCTTAAATTATAAATATATCTCACGGCTCTTTTTTGGAGAAGAAATATTGAATTGATATCTGAAGCGCTGCCCCATAGCAGCATTCCATAAGATAAAATACTATGAAAGTAGCTAAAGTAGACTAGTCGGGCAGTTTCAACGTCCGTCATTTATCTTACTTTCTTAATTGCGAATGCGGCAGAGCTGAGTTTAGCTGCAAGTGCTTCCAGATGAGCGTTCCTATGTTCCTAAGATATATATGCCGAGGTATAATGATACGTTGTGGTGGATTTAAAAAAACACTTCCCCGAGAGGGGATTGACCCCACAAACTTTAAGTTAGACTGCGCCTCGATAGCCTACATCGTAATAAATTTTTCTTAGAATAGAACTATATTAAAACAAAAAGAACATTATTAAAAACAATATTTTAATGGAATTAATGTAAATAAATTATATGATACACACTACTTAAATCTAAAACAGTAATTATTTTGCTGAAAATATAATTATAAGCAGATAGAAAATTTTTAATAATAAGTATTATATATGGAAGTGATTTAACTTCCTGTAGGGAACCTAGATTTAACGCTACGTTCCCCATTTTCAGAGAAATTATAAAGACCTAGTGTTTTGAGTGGCAGAACTCAAGGCTGCGCTTGACTACCAGAACGGGGACGTAAAATTTATTTAAATAGTGATACCTCCGTGAGGAGATCAAACCCTTAACGATCGCGTTTACAATCATACGCTGTGCCACGACGGCTAAAATTAGTTAAATTCATTAACTATAACTTTGTCCCTCGAATTTGGCTAAATGAATTATAAAATAGAAGAAGTAAATATATATAATAAATAGAAAAAAAACATGGGTAACGTTAAAAATATTTCATACAAGAATTAAATCTCCAAGGTTAATAAATGTACCTTTTATCTTTATGGAATGATATGGACAGAATGTTTGTACTTGTATAGTAAGTATTATATAGCTGGAAATAATACAATTTTTTAAATGACAAGCAATGTTGCTTAGAACTCGAAAGGCGCTACTAACTACTGGACTTTTACTGTTCCTAAGTTAAAGTGAAAGACAAAGCTGAAACTTAATGTTTCCGTTTGAAAAATTAAATAACTGCAAAAATTTGTTGTATATAAATGTATAAATCAATACTAATATGAAAATTGTGCTATACTAATAAAACTAAATCGCAATATCACAAGAATAATTTATCCTGATCACAGTACCTAGGTACTACTAGGGCCCGTATTTATAAGCCGCTCTCATGTCTGAACTCGATCTTGAGATGTCGATTTCAGTCATAAATTATAAATGAAAACGTCAACTCAAGATCGATCTCAGACTCAACAGCGATTTACAAATACGTGCCTAGATTAAGAGAAATACTCGTATGAAAATTAATCTCTGCTATATTTTTATTCGCACTAGTACTTCTACGATCCTTAGGCGAATGAATATATAATTTTTACAGTACAAGATTTACAATAAAATTAAATAATTACTTCTTTTAGAAACTTGGAGTTTTTATAACTTATGTTTCATTCTACATTTATGACTAAATAAAGAGCGATGACCTTTTTTTCTAAATGACCAGATATTCCACTCATTTATATAAATTTCAATTTAAAAAAAATACAAAATACTAATCGTCAAAAAAAAATTGGAAAGACTTATATGTTGCGATTATGAATACTTTAACATGGTACAAAATAAATAAAAACAGTTGTGCTATAAAAATATTTTAACATAACTTAATAGGTAACTCTACAGATTTTGTTTTTATTGTAGTTGTTCATGACTAATGATTCAATCAAATCAAGCTAATTAAGCCACTTAACTTAAAAATAAATATATGCTATTATATAATAACCTAAACAGATAATTATGTTAATTTAGTTTTGCTAATAAGTACACTTTCATTTTTGAATTAAAATAGACACGCAAATAACGTAAAACTTTATACTTAAAGTAATAATTGGAAACTTAATTTAGAAATACATAAAGTTAGGTCTTTGACAAATAAATAATTTATATAGTTGTACTTGTTATTGAATACGAAACAGCGTTGATTGATTAATGAAAGTGCAAAACATTAATTGTTTAGAATAAAAGTACAAAAAGAACTATTACTATATCTGGAGGGATATTTATTAGGCTTCAGTAATGTATTTTTTTAGCTTCACGCTGTAAGTCGTATAAAGAAGGGTAGGCAGAGGTTAAGATACTCCAGTTCCCTCAAACTGCACAATTTTCGAGACATCGTTCAGTGACAGAACTCAAAACAACCCTGTTTTCTTGCTAAGCGACGAAATGAAAACAATTAAGTATAACGCGAGTGGGAATCGAATCCGAAAAGGCGATGCGTTTTCAGTCTGACTCTGAGCCGCTGGGCCGCTGCGCCACGACGGCTACGAAAACTTAAAATTTAAACCAGCAAATGCCACTATCAGAATGATATTTGCTATTTTGTATTGACAGTGTCTAAGAGATAACAAACTGTGTCATCGCGTAAATTACATTTTCATTTCGAAGTTTAGTAAATAATATTTATTACTAATATCTCTACGTTTTCATGATAAAATACGATTTAATTACATTTAATTTTCACTGTAATTTGTTATCTAATTGAGAAACAATTTGATTGGAAACTATTTTTGTGGCCACTGTAGCATTAGGAATAAGAAATCGATCCATATCTTTAATTAATAAGTTATCACCATCTGGTATGCCATATTTGAAAGTAATCAGTTCTGGGTGCCTTTTTTTAGCTGTAATTTTTACTATTGTAGAAAGTGGCCGCCTCGATAATACTTTGGCTAGTCCTTTTTTGTTTGGTATTTCCCTCAAGATAATTAAATGTGTTTCAGTGACAACTAAATGAGAGTCAAACATATAGCCATTAGACAAAACCTCTTGGCAAGAAAAATTATTTATAACATTCTGATTTGTAAGGAACGATTGAACCTCTACAATTTCATCAACATTATCTGCATTAGAGAAATCTCTACGATGATCAGATTGAGAATCTTCTTCTTCATCATTTATACTAAAAACAGGAGGCACATTTCTATATCTATGTTCTTTTCTATCATTTGCAGAGACATGCCACTCGCCATTATTAGTTGTTGAATTGGGATTCACAATATATTCTATTAATTTTCCTTTAACTTCTTGACTTTTAGCTTTCATGGCTGTAGATAGTTTACTAAATAATTGAATAGCTGGTATGTTATCTTTAGATTTCTTGATAGGTTGTTGCCCATCATTGTTATTGTTGCTTGGTGCACATACTAAACACATTGATATGTTATGTTCTTCTAAGCAATCTGTCATGTGAGGACCAAAATAATCATGTATAGCAACAAAACCACCATCAAGCATAGATACATGTTTGATATTTCTCTTCAGAAAAGATGCAACAACCATATGCGCATAACTGTCTTCTTCAGCCCTACCAGAACTTACAAAACATAAATGTTCACCTGCAGCTAGAGAGCCTGCCGCTAACGCTTGACGCTGAGCATTTAACAAGCCTTGTACAGCTGTATTAAATGCCAATGGTTCTTGCAACATTAAATTACAGTCAAGATGAAAAGCAGTCGATAAATGCCCAGCATTATATTGCTCAGCAGGCCTACAATCAACTAAGAAAAATTTTACTGTGTCTGAATCCACCATATCAACAGTAGCACTTTCGATTAATTCATGCACAGCCACTGGAAGACATAAAGCTTGTGAATATAATTTAGAATTAATTCCCAATCCACTTTCAGAAAATAAGACTTCAAGTACATCTTCCCTAAAAGATACTGGAGTTTTCAATGAATAATAGTGAGCTAATGAACAAAAATCAGATACATCATTTGCTTCAAGGTCACCAGGCATTTTACTAAGCTCTTGAATTATTGTATGTTTATCCTCATTCTTCATTTGCAACAATTGTTCTCTAGCATTAATAATCATAATTAAACACAAGAAAAAAATGAAGAAAGGATCAGACCGTTGAAAGTATAAATCCCACATAAAAAGCACCACTTCCAAATTACAAGTTCCAGTAAACAATGATCTAAGCCACGGCATGCAATATTGTTCTGGTGTTATGCGTTTAGTATCCAAAAATGAGCATAATTCAGGATCATGGTACTGTATTATTAATCTAAGAATATGAAATGGTACTCCATTAGACACACACCCATTAGGTATATAAAGTTTTAAAACTTTTTCAAATAAGTTGTAAGTATCGGATCGAGGCAGCTTTAGACTTAACAAGGGATATAATATTTCTATCCATCCATTATTAGAGTTAAAAGTAATAGATTTTGACTTACAGTAAAATGTGAGAATGGATTCAATATCAGATATTACAGAAACCTTTTCATCGTCATCATTATCAAGTTTTGTAACAAATTTTTTCACATCATCTCTCAATACATTTTGATTTGGTAAATCAAATATTTCATCAAATAAAAGCAGTTGATTGCCCATATCTTGACAGTTTAAACAAACAAGCCAAACATCAGGGCGCAAGCTTTCAGGAATTCTTTTTCCTTTAGATATAGCATTTATTTCTTTTGGTGTGCATCCATCTAAAAGAGCTGATTCGAGTTCTATTAACCTGGAATAAATACATAAAAGTGATAAGAATATTTGTCAACCTATTCAAGTAACATAAACAACAACATATATTTTAATTAATTTGGCCAACTGAATTCTGTAATTCATTAAATTTATGATATAAATACCAAGTACTATCATCCTCTTCCGTAGTCATTATTAAATTCTTCAAAGAGTCTGCCAAATCGAAGTGATAATGTTTCCCAACTGGAGTGTTCAATATTCTATCAGATCAATATCCTTCGTTATTCATTTAAATATTCTTTCACAACAACAACTGCTGCTGTCCATCAAATATTCGCTTATAAAGTAAATAAGCTACAACAGATTTAATGCAAATAATTAATGTTTTAGTCCAATATATACAATGAATAGTCAATACGCTACACTCTGCAGTCAGATTATATATTGACATTTATTTGACACATGTGAAAAATTACGATTTCGACGTCTAAAATAAACAGAAAAATATTCCGTCAACAACTACAGTAAGTAGTTCAGCAAAACACACTTTATTTTTATTCATTATATTGAATACTTAACTAAATAAAAAAATATCTAGAAAAACAAAAACCCCGATTGCATAAAACTAATAAAAAAAAAGCTCAATAGTTTATTAGGATTAACAGTCGGGACCTCTTTAAATTATGCGGGATATCTGGTAAAAATTTAATTGATTGAAGAATTACTTATACGTGCCAACTAATTATTATAAATTTCAAATTTTATAAAAATCGGTGGCAATTTAAAGATTTTTCATACAAAGTTTCAACCCCTTATCTGCACCCTTAGGGGGTGAATTCTAAAAAATCACGAAACACATGTTCAATAAAATATTTTTAAGAGGCTGAATTTAAAATTTTATATAAATCAGTGGCGATTTAAAAAAAACATACAAACTTTAAACCCTTATTTTATGAAATTAAAAAAGGTATGCCTTTAGGGTTAAAAATTTTCCAGTTTACGAAAGTAAACATCTGTCCAAATTTCACCTTTCTACCACCAGTGAAAGGCCTTCCTTATTTCCTACAATAAGTAATAGAACATTACTTATCTGTAGATGTGTTGTCAAATGTCAATTCTCGTTTATAAGTGCCATTAGTTATAGTTATAGTTAGTGAATACAATACAAATGACAAATATAAGTGCTTAGAAGAATTTCTGGCACTTGTATTTTATTATTATTATTATAGTTTATCTAGTTTTTATTTAATTGTGTAATTTGTATTGAAGTGTCTACGGCTAGATAAAAAGTGATTTCAACCAAAGATTTTTAAAATTATGATTACTTTTAACGACAAGCAAAATATTTTTCTGTGAATTGAATATTTGTAAAATGAAAAATTTTTAGTAGATAACGTTTTATTAAGATTTTCATACATTTTGATCATAAAATAATCATAGTTATAGAAAATGAAACATTGGAATAAATTGTTTCCTAACAAAGAAGCATTTATAGTTTTCTTTTTATATATTATATTATTCGTATTCCAAGGTAATATGGAAATGTAAAATGATAAGATATTATTTAATAAAAATTCAATAAAAAAATAATTAACATGCGTTATATATCTGCATATTATATCATTATTTTTAGGTGTTTTTATAACAGCTTCTAAGACTGAAAATGGAGTATATGATTATAATACAACACTTGTTGTATTTCTTTCTGAATTTTTAAAACTCTTAATATCGGGCATATTATATACTTGGAAAAGACAGTATGTACAATCATGAAACAAAATATGTTTTTTTCTAATTTACAATACTCTACTAATAACAAAATATACTTTTTCAGAAATAAACCAAACGTTTTTAAAGCTGTGATTATTAATTACAAATTATTGCTGTACTACTTCATACCTTCATTATTGTATTGTTTTTATAACAATTTGGCATTTATAAATTTGTCACACTATGATCCAACTACATATTATATTCTTCTTCAATTCAGAGTTGTCCTGACAGCATTCATTTTTCAGGTAAGTTTTAATTGTTTTGCTTATAATATATATATCTACAGAGCATCTGAAATAATAACCAGTCTTAGGCATTGGTTCACTGTAAATGTGACTTATAGGGTCAATACCCAATGGGGAATTCATTATTTTCATTTCTTTGCTTGGGTGAACTACTATACTGTATATACAATGTTGAAAATTGGGCAGTAAATAGAAAATGGAGTAATTTAACACTAACCACTCTGCGTACCCTGCCCTGTGCTGGACACAGTATGAAACTAAAACAATATTAATCTATTTATGTATTTTTACAGTTCCTTTTCCAAAAGAAACTTACATATATACAATGGATCTCATTAGGAATTCTCACTTTTGGCTGCATGATAAAAAACTTAGATGCTACCTCAATATATTCAAAAGAAGAATCTAATATCTGGTCTCAAATATTTAATATATACTTTTTATCAATAAATTTTCAAAACTTCTGCTCTTGTCTAGCAGGCACATACAATGAATATTTACTCAAAACCAAGGGGTCTAATGTTGATATTTTTCTGCAAAATGTTTTCATGTATTTGGATTCTGTTATATGTAATTTTTTTATTTTGTTATGTAAAGGAGAGTTGAGCGTGATATTTAATGATTTTGAACCATTATTAGATATATTTGTGATACTCATTACAGTGAACAGTGCAATAGTAGGTATAGTGACAAGTTTCTTTTTGAAAAATCTAAATTCCATATTAAAAACATATGCCAGTGCTTTAGAACTAGTTATTACTGCAGTTGTTTGTTATCTCCTCTTTAATATAGTTATTACTTGGTACACAGTGACATCTATTTGTCTAGTGAGTATTGCTGTTGCAATGTACTTAAAAAATCCTGTAAATAATACAAACTTTACTCAAGGTGAGCCAAAAGACAAAATACCACTTATTGAAGATGTAGAAAGAAACTAGCTGTAGGTAAAACAATAAACTTGTATTGTATTGATGATGAAATTTGCACATATTCAATAAACACTTCTTACTTATTTCTATATATTTGGAATGACTACTTGATCAGTCTAATAAGAAAAAAAATTATTGTATTACTCAAACTGTCAAAAGTAGGGAACAGACGGGACACACTTTTAAATCATTGATTGAATATGAACCTACCATTTATTTGGAAGGCAAACCTGCTAAGCTCAGTACCAGCCAGAAACTCAAGAGTTTCTCATTTCAATGTTAAAATTTAATTTTATTATAAACACTTGTAAATTCATAAAAGATTTATTAATTTTCTGAAGATGAAAATCTAGATGTAACTGTAGTATGTAAAAACGTTATCACAAACAAAATGTTATCACAAACAACTTGTTACTAGATTCCAAAATAAAGGGAATCAAGATAATATTTTTTCTAAGTATACAAAATAATAGTCTGTAAATTTATATCAGCAGTATTATAGAAGTTGCCATTCTAATATGTAATCTTGTGTAATATTAAATATTTAGTTATATTAAATCAGTTATGGATCTGCTTAAAAATAAGTGTATACAGAATTTTGTTGGGTTATTCTTGTAAGACTTGTACATATTTGATGTATATTTCGTATATTTATTTCTCAATATTATATATTAATAAGAAATTATTCTTGTTTTTTTCCTTCAGCAATCCCAGCTTCATGTTTTATCACACCTATAGCAGTGCAGGTAGCATATAGTGTAACAGAGCAGGAAAAGGACAACACCTAGATAAAGAACCAAAATTTTAGAAACTTTAAATCAGCAATGGTACATTTACTTTAGAGAAAATTTAATAGAAACTAAAAATAAAAAAATACACAAGAGGATATATTTTATTATTATTAACAATATCTACAATAAGCTACACAAATCATCACAAAAATATAACTTAATCCACAAACAAATAAATTAATATAGAAATCACATACAAGCAAATACAGCAATACCTTTTTATTTTTTAACATAATCCATTTTTTCCCCCTCCATCCATTTATTTTTATATATATAATTGTTTTTCTAAAACTACATGAATTGAATTGAATTCTTGATATATGGCGTTTCGAACGTGCCAGTTGAGCACAATTCATTTCGCCAATAAAACTACATGTGTGTTATAATATCTAAGTTAGTTTTATTTTATTATCAAAATTTTGATCAGAATGGAAATTATTTGCTTCTATATGATTCATATTCTATATTGGTTTATATAATAGGGTTGTGACATATTTCTTTCTGCATCTATGGGTTGCTGATAGAACCATAACTCCATCTTTGATAGATAATGCATACAGATGATTTAACATAACATGGTTTGGTTCTGGTAACAAAGTAGGTTCACACTAAAAACAAATAAAAATAAATATACAAATGAAAATTTAGTATAACCAGTAATTTGTAAGAACATTTATTTATATTTTTATATTAGCCAGTATCAGTAGAATACTTATTGTTTCTGTATAGAATTAAAATAATAACTAGGGTATATAAGGGGGGCTATTGAGGGACTGTGGGACCTTGATCAAATGTGAATGCAATACTTGCAGGTTTGATTTCCACTCAGAGCAATAAGTTATTTTTATTTCAGTTTTGTAAGATAAAGTGTGTCATTAACTTTTAGCCAGTTCAAAGTGTGAAGAATGGAGTGCCTTGACACTAGATTTTTTCTACCCACCTTTTTATTTTCAACATACAGTGTTAAACTGATAAAAGATGTATAATGTATATAGTAACTTACAGATAAAGGAGTGTCCTTATTTAAAATAACTTGCAAGAGATGAGGTGGTAATATTGGGGGCCCGGAAACTTTTTCCCAAGGCTTGGATTGTGGTATATCCTGGAAACATAATGACTATATTATTTATTATAAAGTTTTGTTTTTGTTTTTTTTAATAAGGATATGTAAGTTCAACAAATAATATATGTATTTTACAACATTTACCTGAGAATATTCAGTTTGAGCACTGCTGTGAATTCCCTCACTGTCTTTAGCGAGAGCTTGAAATACTTCAAAGTCAGACATTTTTACTGTTACTAAATTATTTTTAGAGCCCATACCATTATCTATCACTTTCTGAAATCAATATGCTTTATAATATACTAAGATTAAATAAAGAAAATATTTTAAAAAACCATGACTTACAACAGAGGGGTCATGGCGCCATTCACCGTCAACAAAATATTTGTACTGATGTTCTCCTTCAGGCAGATCAATAATAGTTACGAAGTCCCCATGTGATTTAACCATTGGAATGGTTTTCCACTCAGTAAAAGTACCACTAATGAAAACCTAAAATCATGTATTTTTACAATATACAGAATACAAATAATTAAAAAATTGAGTGAAAAATAAAATTTATATATATAAATAATTAGTTATAAATCATAATTAGTGTATAAAAAAACACTTACTTGTTTTCCTCCACCTTCCCACTTAAATACCGTAGGTAATACTTTTATATCCTCATCTACTTTATTACTATCAGTTAAAGTATTAGATCTTTCTCTCATAATTGTTTCTTCTATGTCACGTTCAGGGACAGCTTTTGTATAATAAGGAGCTCCATCTTCAATGTTATTGTCATCATCTCTTCGATCGTCATCAATTTTCTTGTCAAAAGTAAACGCTTCACCTTCTTTTACAGGAGAAGAAGAACCCGCATCAGGTTGCTTTACCGATTGATCTTTATGCCACTCTTTCGGTGGATTGCTTCCCGCATTTCCCATTTTTGTTGATTC
The DNA here is from genome assembly GCA_000313835.2 of Heliconius melpomene melpomene. Lineage (NCBI taxonomy): Eukaryota > Metazoa > Arthropoda > Insecta > Lepidoptera > Nymphalidae > Heliconius > Heliconius melpomene. The sequence goes on from HE671254.1 coordinate 27,427, forward strand.
CTGCGTCTTATCTTAAAAACATCCACTGTCCTGGTGTTTATGTCAAAATTTGCTATACGAATGCATAGGAAATATCAATACTC
>HE671254.1:27609-61609 GCA_000313835.2 Heliconius melpomene melpomene
TTTTGAAAAATCTAAATTCCATATTAAAAACATATGCCAGTGCTTTAGAACTAGTTATAACTGCAGTTGTTTGTTATCTCCTCTTTAATATAGTGATTACTTGGTACACAGTGACATCTATTTGCTTAGTGAGTATTGCTGTTGCAATGTACTTAAAAAATCCCGTAAATAATACAAACTTTACTCAAGGTGAGCCAAAAGACAAAATACCACTTATTGAAGATGTAGAAAGAAACTAGCTGTAGGTAAAACAATAAACTTGTATTGATGATGAAATTTGCACATATTCAACAAACACTTCTCACTTATTCTATATATTTGGAATGACTACTTGATCAGTCTAATAAGAAAAAAATATATTATATTACTCAATATCAAAAGCAGGGAACAGACGGGACACACTTTTAAATCATCGATTGAATATGAAACTACCATTACTTGGAAGGCAAACCTGCTAAGCTCAGTACCAGCCAGAAACTCAAGAGTTTCTCATTTCAATGTTAGAATTTAATTTTATTATAAACACTTGTAAATTCATAAAACATTTATAAATTTTCTGAAGACAAAAATCTAGATGTAACTGTACTATGTAAAAACGTTGTCACAAACAATATACTTGTTACTAGATTCCAAAATAAAGGGAATTAAAATAATATTGTTTCTATGTATACAAAATAATAGTCTGTAAATTTATATCAGCAGTATTATAGAAGTTGCCATTCTAATATGTAATCTTATGTAATATTTAATATTTAGTTATATTAAATCAGTTATGGATCTGTTTAAAAATAAGTGTATACAGAATTTTGTTTGGGTATGCTTGTAAGACTTGTACATATTTGATGTATATTTTGTATATTTATTTCTCAATATTATATATTAATAAGAAATTATTCTTGTTTTTTTTCCTTCAGCAAGCCCAGCTTCATGTTTTATCACACCTATAGCAGTGTAGGTAGGTTACGAGTAATCTACTCACGACATTAATAGTGGCTCACGACACTGCACATTGTGTTACAGAGCAGAAAGAGACAACACCTAGATAAAAAACCAAAATTTTAGAAACTTCAAATTTGCTTTAGAGAAAATTTAATGGAAACTAAAAATAAAAAATACACAAGAGGATATATTTTATTATTATTAACAATATCTACAATAAGCTACACAAATCATCACAAAAATATAACTTAAGCCACAAACAAATAAATTAATATAGAAATCACATACAAGCAAATAGCAATATCTTTTTATTTTTTAACATAATCCATTATTTTTTTCTATTTTTATATAATGAAGTGTTTTTTTAAGACTACATCTGTGTTATAATATCTAAGATCATTTTATTTTATTATCAAAATATTGATCAGAATGGAAATTATTTGCTTCTATATGATTCATATTCTATATTGGTTTATACAACAGGGTTGTGACATATTTCTTTCTGCATCTATGGGTTGCGGATAGAACCATAACTCCATCTTTGATAGATAATGCATACAGATGATTTAACATAACATGGTTTGGTTCTGGTAACAGAGTGGGTTCACACTAAAAACAAAAAAATAAAATATACAAATGAAACTTTATTATAATGAGTAAGAACATTTATCAGCAGAATATTTATTGTTTCTGTATAGAATTAAAATAATAACTAGGGTATATAAGGGGGGTTATTGAGGGACTGTGGGACCTTAATCAAATGTGATTGCAATACTTGCAGGTTTAATTTCCACTCCGAGCCAAGTTATTGTTATTTCAGTTTTGTAAGATAAAGTGTGTCACAGTCCAAAGTGTGAAGAATGGAGTGCCTTGACACTAGGTTTTCTCTACCCACCTTTTTATTTTCAACATAGTATTAAATTGATAAATGATGTATAATATATATAGTAACTTACAGATAAAGGAGTGTCCTTATTTAAAATAACTTGCAAGAGATGAGGTGGTAATATAGGGGGCCCGGAAACTTTTTCCCAAGGCTTAGATTGTGGTATATCCTGGAAACATAATGACTATATTATTTATTATAAAGTTTTGTTTTTGTTTTTTTAATAAAGATATGTAAGTTCAACAAATAATATATGTATTTTACAACATTTACCTGAGAATATTCAGTTTGAGCACTGCTGTGAATTCCCTCACTGTCTTTAGCGAGAGCTTGAAATACTTCAAAGTCAGACATTTTTACTGTTACTAAATTATTTTTAGAGCCCATACCATTATCTATCACTTTCTGAAATCAATATGGTTTATAATATACTAAAATTAAATAAAGAAAATATTTTAAAAAAGCATGACTTACAACAGAGGGGTCATGGCGCCATTCACCATCAACAAAATATTTGTATTGATGTTCTCCTTCGGGCAGATCAATAATAGTTACAAAGTCCCCATGTGATTTAACCATTGGAATGGTTTTCCATTCAGTAAAAGTACCACTAATGAAAACCTAAAATCATGTATTTTTACAATATAGAAAATACAAATAATAAAAAATTGAGTCAAAAATAATATACATATATAAAAAAATAATTAGTTATAAATCATACTTAGTGTACAAAAAACACGTACTTGTTTTCCTCCACCTTCCCACTTAAATACCGTAGGTAATACTTTTATATCCTCATCTACTTTATTACTATCAGTTAAAGTATTAGATCTTTCTCTCATAATTGTTTCTTCTATGTCACGTTCAGGGACAGCTTTTGTATAATAAGGAGCTCCATCTTCAATGTTATTGTCATCATCTCTTCGATCGTCATCAATTTTCTTGTCAAAAGTAAACGCTTCACCTTCTTTTACAGGAGAAGAAGAACCCACATCAGGTTGCTTTACCGATTGATCTTTATGCCACTCTTTCGGTGGATTGCTTCCCGCATTTCCCATTTTTGTTGATTCTTGCGTCTTATCTTAAAAACATCCACTGTCTGGTGTTTATGTCAAAATTTGCTATACGAATGCATAGGAAATATTAATACTCACTTATGAATAAATATATTTCCAAACAAAAAGCTAGTATCATTGAAACGAAGGTTGATTTAACACAACAACAAGAACATTTACATTTTTTTATTTATATTATATTTTTTTATTTATATTATATTCAGAAAGATGTCACGAATGACGGATGACATGATCACAGAATATTCTGTTATGTACTTTGATTATGACGATTACCACAGAAATCTAAAATTAACATAAAATTATATCAAAATAGCAGTAAAAATGTTATATTTTAAAAAGATATATCTCTCTCTTTCTCTTTTCTATTGTAAAAATAAATATGATATTTAAATGATTCTATAACACATTATATTCGGATTAAAATATCGCGAGGCAAAAAGAGTACCGTATGGAAAAAATGTTGTATGGACCGTCTTCTCTTAAACTGAACTTACAAATACATACAAATAAGTAAAATAAATTAAAATAAAATCATCTTCACGCTGTATTTCGCTCACAGCTGGGTAGGCATTTAATTTCTTCAGGTGGGGATCGATTCCATAACCAGTACCTATCTGAAAAATTAAATTAGTATTTTTTAAATTGGATGATTTCTAATCAAAAATTCCTTCAATGAAGATATTTTCAGTTACATATAATATAATACACATTAGATTTATAAGACAAATACATAAAAATAAATATGCTGCTATATAAAAATAACTACCAACACAAAACTTTCTTAACGAAAACAAGAACAAGAGAAATATCTTAATAATGACATAATTTATCAGAAAAAATATGGAATATCTCTTCACTAAGCAATCAATACCATAAATGACATAATATTATGGCACCTATCAGGCTATCACTGTGGGCAAAAATGACATTGACAATTGACATGTTATAAACTTATACTAAATAACTTGTTCTAGGCTCTAGCTCGACTGCCCGATGAACAAAATTGATTAAAATTTTAATGTTTACCGACTTTGACTTCACAATTGACCAGTTCACGCAAATCACTTTAGTATCAAGCGGTGTGTTATGCGGAGCTCTACTTTTTATCATTATCGTATTTTAAATAATTAATAAATAGTATTGATCTGTTATAAACAGGACGCGTTTAATAACAATGTAATTAATTCTTTTTCTATAATCGTATAAATTTAAATTATATATAAAAATTGTGATTATTATAAAAATGGGCGATGAAAAGCAACCCCTACTTACGGCACCCAGTACTCCTATCGACAATACGGAGGTTCAAACAGTAGAGTTAGTGACTAGTCCCTCAATCCATGTTTCACCTTTTAAAGATGAAAAACAGAAAAAAACAGAATATAATCCTGCGTCTGAGCGATACTTGGAACATCCAACGTCGAATTTTGATACTTTGATTCATCTTCTCAAAGGCAATATAGGCACTGGCATTTTAGCTATGCCTGATGCTTTTAAAAATGCTGGTCTTGTTTTAGGTAAATTTTTAATTCAATTTTTTATATTGTACTTATTAAATTACTTACAATTTGTATACCAAAGAAGTATGTTTATATTCATATTTTAGGTGTTTTTGGTACATTATTTATGGGGGCCATATGTACACATTGCATGCATATGCTTGTGCAATGTTCACATGAGCTTTGTGTTAGAAATCAAAGGCCAGCAATGAGTTTTGCAGAAGTGGTAGAAGATGCATTTACAATGGGCCCCATATCTTTGAGACCATATGCTACAAAAATCAGGTAATTTTTGGGAGAATTTACATATAGATATTCAATCATAATAATTAAATGCAAAGCTAAGTAGTATTTAAAATATTTGTTACATAAAACATCATTGTTTCAGGAATTTGGTTAACATATTTCTGGTGATAACACAATTAGGATTTTGCTGTGTTTACTTTTTGTTTGTTGCTACAAACTTACAAGATACAATGCATTTTTTTGGCATAAATCTTAATGTACACAGTTATTTAGCATTATTATTTGTACCATTATTAGCTCTTGGCATGGTAAAGAATCTAAAATACTTAACACCTGTGTCACTTATTGCGGCTATAATGACAGCTTGGGGTTTAGTAGTGACATTTTACTACATATTACAAGATTTACCACATACCAGCAGTGTGAAAGCTTTTGCAGGCTGGCATCAATTACCATTATATTTTGGAACAGCGATCTATGCATTTGAAGGCATTGGTGTGGTAAGCTTTGTTATATTTTCACTAATTCATTTATTTTTTTGCTTCACACTGTATCTAACATATAGCATGATGGCAGAGAGTAGAGAAGGAATCAAGCCCACAATTATCACATTTACAATTACAGTTGACTCTTGTTAATTTTAAACCTAAAGAAGGGACTTTCAATTGGGCAAAAGCTACTTTAATACAAAAAAAGCTTATAAAAATTCTAATTAGTATATTTAATAATTACATGATATTCTGCTCTTATATTGAAATAAACAAAATAAATGAGAATGTGTTTATGTGAAGTTATTATGTATAATTTGTTTCCATGTGATAGTACAACCATATATAATAAAAGTCGGCAATTATTTTTATCAATTCTTTAATTGTAGGTACCTATTATTCTTTTAATCACGCTTGTTTTTATTGAACTGATATTTGTCAAAATTAAATTGATCAATATAAATGTACAATACGCCTTTGTGAATTGTTTACTGATAAATAGGTTTTTGGACAATGATACAATTTTAAATATAATTCGTTATTTATGCTTCATAAAAATAGTTAAATAATCATCTTCACACTGTATACACAGCAGGGTAGGCAGAGGGAACCTAGTGTAACACTCTTCCCCATTTTCTGCCGAATTCTGAAGGCATTGCGTGTTGAGTGGCACAACTCAACGCCGCTTTTCCTCGACACCGAGCGAAAAAATAAATTTAAATAAATATTTCATCTCCTCGAGTATTAGTGGGGATCGATCCCAAAACCAGTTGGTCGTCAGTAAAAAATGTTACTATTCAATATTTTTTTCCCCTAACTGAATCTAAATACTAACAAAGAACGTAAAACATCTAAAATCGCGTGTTCAGAGCGATCGACCTCTATTTCTCTTCAATGTCTGGTATATTATGATAACATTCTGGCATTTTGTTTATAATAATTAATAATTACAAATGTAGCTCCATTATCAATCTAGAACGAACCCAAAATTGCATATTCATTTGTGAAATTATGAATATTGTTATATTTACTGTAAATTTCATATACTATTATTATAAAACTTTTACATTGTTTAGTTTTTACATCAACAATATTTTTAAATTTCCTACTAATTCGTCGTAATTTTACTTGTAAACTAGAATGATGTTCACAAGGATATCAGGTTCATAGTATAAAAATATTTTGTCATCTGATCAGAACAAGTAGAAAGTAAATTAACGTAGCGAGAAATTTTTTATAAAGTTTTCTTCTCTTCTCTTCTTTGTAAAAAGTATTTTAAACAGAGTTTTTTAAAGTATTTTAAACACGTTAGTTAGTTTTATTTGAATAATCAAAAAATGCTCTCTTTAGGTTTTGCCATTAGAAAATAATATGAAGACTCCAGAAGACTTTGGAGGATGGACAGGTGTCCTAACTACAGGAATGGTTATCGTGGCCGCCCTTTACACCGCCATCGGATTTTTTGGTTATTTGAAGTACGGCGATCACGTACTTGGCAGTATTACTCTAAATTTACCCAATGATTTGTAAGTATTGAGTGCGATATCAAATACCTTTTTTTTATCATGTTCACACTGTATCCGGTAGCAGGGGCAGGCAGAGGGAGCCTAATGTTAAGAAACTCCCCCCATTTTCTTCCTAATTCTGGAAACATTGCGAGTTGAGTGGTGAATCTCAAAGCGGCTTTCACGCCAGAGCGAAGAAATGAAAATATTAAATATTTCATTTCCTCGAGCGGGAATTGAAAATGTTTACAGTCGCACGCTTGTGCTACTGTGCCACGACTGCCCTCACAAAATTTACCTATTGTGTTATATGTTTGTTTACAGGCTAGCACAAAGCGTCAGAGCTGTAATGGCAGCCGCTATATTTCTCTCGTACGGTCTTCAATTCTACGTTCCTATGAATATTGTTTGGCCGTATATCAAAACTAAATTGAATTCTGACATGGCCCTGGAATACGGAGAGGCAGTTACTCGATTTGTTCTCATTTCTATTACCTGTAAGTATGGAGAGATTTACATAATAACGTTATTATTGTGCGAATATAATATATTCTTTAAAATCATAGATTTTTTAAACTGTTTATTATAGTATTTTTATGCTTGATGAATTTTAAAAAAATAATAAAAATAATTAAAAATTCTAATACTCTTCTACACAACTGTCACTTTACCAAATCTGTTAATATGTACCTCATTGAGAATTACCAAAAAAAATATCCTGTTGTCAAAGCGCAGTTAGGACTAATGTCCTTCATACTGAAGTCATCCCTGGTCTTATTCGTCGTCACTCATCTCAATTTAGCTAACCTAGTTTTTCTGCATAAGAATTACTTATTCGTAACAATAAAATTGTGGGTTATTTAATAGCGGTCGGTTTATCAGGTTAACAGTCTTAACCTATCGCCATTTTTATTGCCACTCACAATCAGTGAGACTATTCCACATTTACATTTTATACGAATCTCTTAATTAATATTGTGTAATAATTATAATACTTAATTTACAATAATTTTTACTTCACTCGCTCTAAAGTGTCACGATTATTACCTAAAATCTCGCCAAAAGCTTAAATTTTTTTCATCATAAATATTAGGTTACATGGTGAGAACATAATTTAATTAATTTAGGCAAAAATATAATAATAAATCGGCCATATTAATATATTTTTTTTATTTAACAACTACCTACCAACTATCTTATTCATCGTGTCAAACATACAGCATAAAAACATACTAACAGTGGACCTGGTCACTGATAACAACTTTTGTTTTATAAAATCAATACTGTACAGTCCGTAGAAATTTTTCCTCGATATGACGTTGACGTCGTGATTAATATCGCCAATAGGCACACAGTTTTATAATAAAATCAATATTGATATGCGCAGGAACTAAAAAAAAATTCCATATGGTCTTTACCTTTACATTTAGATAAGGTTAACAGGCCTATTTATTTATATGTAGAAAACATTAAATGCCAAGTAAATTATTACATCTCATTTCAATACATCGATAAGAGAAACATAAAATTTCGATTCACACGTGCCAAGTTCGTCTATAGTTATAAATAATTCAAATTTACGTTTCCAAAAAATCTCGTTAATATATATGTATATTCGAAACGATCTAATTTACATGAACGCTCTTAACCTATATGACGTCATTCCAGAAACATTTAATATCATCTTTCGTCGAGTACCTCTCGAGAATAATAATAGGCAGATCATATAGATATATGGACATTTTTTTAATGTCGTTCTTTTACTATATTTATTTACAGACAAAATTGGTTTCTTGCTAATGGATTCTATCTATCAATTGAAGTAAAAACAAATATACGGCCCGACAAATACCTTAAAAAAAATCTGATGAATTGAAAAATATGATTAGTTTCTTCAGTAAACAAAGCTAATAATTACTTAAAATAATCACAAAAATAAACATATAAAATTCCATTCTAAGAAGTTATTATAAATATTTTTTAATATTATATGTGTAATATATGAAAGTTTACCGTAATATGGCTTCAAAACTAGAAATATTTAAAAACGTCAGTGAAATTTTTGGCCATTTACTTATATTTGCCAAATTTGGGACTTCTTTATGTTCTAACGTGAATAACACTTTTTATTAATGGCCTCAATCAATTAGAAGCTATTAAGTTCGAATAAATATATAATTTACCTTTTAATTACTTTGTGAGTCGATATTGACAAAATATTAAGGAAATTTACTCGCTGATAATGTTAATTGTCCCACGCACGGAATACTCCCAGCCCGATAACTTGTAAAGCTTCCAGTGTATATTTTACTCAGTAATTATCACAGACAGATATTATTGTTTACTTTCTGTGTTACATATTAGGTTATTTAACAAATACAAAGCTGATTATTGTAATAAAAAATAATGTTTATTTGCGATACGATAAAGCAAGTCTAATAGCTTAGCTATTTTATATATTTTTAAAGCATTTTTATAGTTTACATCACTGCGTTTCGGAAGTTAATTTATTAAGAAATTAAAAGACGACTTACATTTTATGTGGTTGTCAAGTAGGTATAAAATACAGTATTTAAGTCTTAGATGTTCATATTACAACTTTATTAAATCATAGGTATCCATCCAAAGTGACTTCGTATGTAACATGAATAAATCGTAGCACTATTAAATGTTTTTTTCTTTTCTTTGTTTTTTAACATTTTCGAAACTAACGCCGTATACGATAAACCTTCCTTTGCACAAATAAGAATACATTTTGCTTGCTTATCAATGAAGCTAGGCCTTTACTCTATTTTATTATCATACTAGCGACCCGCTCGCGGCTTCGCCCGCATTAACTACTGAATTATTCATATAATGTATGTTTGCAAAGCACTTAAGATAATGTGAAAATTAATTAAACTCTAATGCAACCCGCATTTTCATAATTCCAATAAGGATTTTCCAATTGTTTTAAAATAAACACAAATAAATAACACAAATAACAGAAAACTTAAACGAAAAAAATTATAAACAACAGACTCAAAAATACTTAAACGAAAGATGTAACCAATTATGTCGCGTGGAAATACATTATAATCATAACTCCAAAATACGTGCAATCACTTCTAAATTTACTTTGCCAGGCGCAGAATTAAAACTTTCTCTCGGCCATCTCCGTAGTAGCTCTGAACGACATCAGGGCCTTGGTTCTCTGACCGTGGTCTCAGGCGAAAACCTGCTTTAGAGCAGATACATGGAAGGGGATGCGGGAGGGGATCGGAATTGGGCCCTCGGTTTCCTGAGGGAGGCGTTGATTAATCGACCAAGGTGAATGCTCATGAGTGGGATTTGGAGGAGGATAGAAAGTCCCTCGGAAGAAGACGTCTGACCTCGGGCGGCCGGGTATGCGGAGTACTGCTCCTTAGGTGCAGGCTCCCTTTTTAGTACACCGGCGCAACGGAATACGTTGGACGCGAGACGACCAATGTGTACCTCTAGGGTTTCTATTTTTAGGTTGCGGTGAGTGACGCGTGGTGTTCACGTAGTATGGTGCCTGCGTCACTCGCCGGAGGGTGAGGTTTGGGTAATACTCGCTAGGGCATTGTGATGTCATCAACGTATAGTGCGTAGAGAGCAGATGACAAAATTCTGACTGGGACAACGGCAGCGATCGGGTCGCTGCTAGACCTCGCACTCTCAACTCTCACGCAAAATGTCCTGTCACTTACAAAGCAGAGCGGCAAAGACATGCGCGACGTGCGGGGGGGTGCCGGCTCTGAGCACTTTATGAGCCCGGGTGCCAGACGCGGTGGACTACGCGTGCTACGTCAAGGAAGACTGCTATTGCACACTCACACTCTCTCGGTTGATCACTGTTGCGTAGTTTACCCAGAGTAGTATACCCGCTCGCCAAACTGCTCGCTTTGTGGGTGGATGTGTAACTGAAGAAGTGAGAGGAATAACTTCTCGAACAGCTTGGTGACCGTGCTGAGGAGGATTATAGATCGGGATCCCTCAGTTCCTCCCTTTTTTGTACTGTGTTTTTAAATCTGTGCTACTAATCTTTTCAAGTACTTATTAAAATATATTTAAATGACTATTTTTAAACGGAAGAAATTATAAACAAAAAACTACATAATAGTAACTACTACAAAAAATATGAAACCAAATATATCGCTCTGAAATAATACATTCAACTGAAATTATCCAATACGTGAAACGCATCTAATCTTCATCATCTTCCTTGCTATAGAGGCAGGCGGGTTTTTTTTCGAGCTTGTGGTTAATGCTGTTAAAACAGCGACACTGGTTGGGTAGGGAAGAGGGTACTCTGTCCCTGATGAACAGCAAGCACTACGTGGCTGCCTGTGAGGAAAATTAAATAGAATGCATCGGCCGGGAATCGAACCCGGGCCGCCCGCGTAGCAGGCGAGCATTCTACCGCTGAACCACCGATGCGTGTACGGCTGGCGGGCGCGGCGGACTCGCTTGTATAAGCCGCAGCAAGGATTTTTTGATATTGTAACAACTTCTAAAGTACTTATTAAAATGAAAAACAGTAAAAGACAGTTTTGATCTACATTAAATGGCCAACGTAACTAATATACTTATCTATATGCTGAGAGTAAGGGATAAGTGAAACATGACTCGATAGAGTTGATGTGGCAAAGGTATGATGTGTCAACAATTAAATGCGTTTTTCTGTAAAACTATTCACAATTTCGAAATAGCTTAAAAAGCAAATTTTATCTTCGTTTAACGTAGAAAATTAATAAAGTATTTTAAAGGATAAGGATAAATACCATTATGGAAAAATACGACTCACAATAAAAAATATATTGAAATTGTTATTTTTAGACAGAAAAATGATCACTACATGTTATTCTTAAAAGATACGAATATGCCGTCGCGGACTTTTTTGTAGATCTTATTAAGAGGAACAATACTCCAGTACATTTTTTTCATGTAGTACTTACCATTAAAGCAGCGCATGCGCGAAAGTGCCTCAACGGGTAGGACTTTATACACATTTATCGTATTTATGTTAATTTACATAAGAATGTACAAATAATAAATATAAACCTTCTACGAAAAATACTCTACCTAATGGTGAAAACCGCATAAAAATCCGTTGGGTGGTTTAGAAGAAGAAGAGTTATAAACAACAGACAGACACGAAAAGCGACTTTGTTTTATAAGATATAGGATTAATGAATCTTCTGCATTTTGCGATCTACTAATATAAATATTCTACCTAATGGTCGATCTTCTTAGAACATAGGTATATTTATATATTATCAACTTTGTTATTTTGTAGTATAAAAAACGGAGAATGTCTTTTTATACTTCTATATCTACGAAACCAACTAATTTTCTTTCATTGACACAAATAATTTTATTTATTATTAGCCTTAATGCAATAGAAGACGAATTAAAATTAAAACTAACACACACATTGAAATTCAATATGTTTTATAAAAGAAGAGAAGAAAAGATTTTTCATTTATATGAAAACTTATAAAATTTTAAATGTTACTCACGTCATATCAATTTTTATATTAATTAATAATTACATTACAAAAGATATTGAAACTGGTATACCTAACTATATTTATTCAAATTTCATTTTTCAGTTATCGCTGCGATGTTGATACCAAACCTCAGCAGCATAATATCTCTGGTGGGGGCGTTCAGCAGTTCCGCATTGGCCTTGATATTTCCGCCTATCATAGAAATAATCACATTTTGGCCGGACAGACTCGGACACAGAGACTGGATGCTGTGGAAAGACATCGCGATCATTATCTTCGGCATAACTGGCTTCGTTTTTGGTACTTACGCGAGTATCGAAAATATATTTAAGCAATCTTAAGCAACACTATTTAAAATTTATTCCGATTTTATCAATCATGACAATAATATTACGTAGACGTGACTCGATATTCAAAATATTATGTTTAGACGATAGGGTTAGCCAAATGGACGATACAAATATATTCTTTTTAATTTAAGAGGCTAGTATTAAAATAATAAGTTATTGATATATAATTTTTATATAAAATATATTTATTTATATTAACATTGAGATCTGATAGCTGTTATGACATCACCACTCAAATTTTGCGCAATCTAATAATGAATGAGGAAGTTTACGAATAAACTGTTAAAACTGAACTTTTTGTATTTTTAAAATACAAAAGAATAAGTAAAATGAAATAATATTGTGAAAAATTCTCCCAAATATTCAAGTAAGTAAAAAAAATGGAGTGTCATAGTCCTTTCAAAATTTGTATTTTAATATTGTCACTGTGGGACGTGCTCGATTAAAGTAATGTGACGTCATAGATAAATGATCTACAAATTATCGTTTATCGATAAATTTCAATGTTTTTCCTGAGGTTTTTTTAAAAGTATTACCTGTATTTCAAGTATAATAACGTTTAACATAATAATGTCAATAATATAAAACTTCCTTGCTTATTATATATTTGTGTGTTTATTACAAATCTTTGATTCTTATTAACAAACAAATATGTATTAAACAGTACGATTAAAATATTTATTATGACTGCAAAGTAAAGTTATTTACAATTTACGTAATAGACAATTTTATAAATGTTATTATTTATGTTTTATTGTACCTGTATATTTTTTTATACTTAAAGATTCTAATATTATTATTATTAGAAGTGATGTGATATGTAAAAAGGTAGCTATTTACTTAAATGGAAATTATTTTATTATCAGAAGCTTTAATTTAAATATTTTATTACCAGTTGTTTAAGTTTATGCAAGTATTCTACTTCAATGTGGAGAAAAGTTATTTTTATGTCCGTATTTATAAATCACTCTCAAAGTGGATCTCAGACTAAAGAGTGGCTTATAAATAAGGGCCTTAGTGTCCTACCGACCAGTTCATTTTCGATTTCTCGATAGCTATTTGTATACCGTAGATTTCGTTATATAATAAATTAATAATCAAATATATATTCATAAATATATATAAAACTTAAGTAATTTAATTAAAATTACTTCCGTTAGTAACTGAAAGATTGATGAATAACGTGAATACAAAACAAGATGGGTTTCAGCTAAATCTGAGACAAGAGCTGAAGGTTTTGTTTCGATCTCATTTGGAACCTGATTTCGGTCGGACACTTATTTTATAACATAAATATATTCCATTGCTTTATCATATCATTCCATTCTATAAAAATAGATTATACTTATTTATAATAACTTTTTAATTTAATGTTAAACAGATATTATAATATACAATTTATACGTATGTTACATTGTAGTGCGTAAATTTGTAACTGTTGTAAATTAAATGCCGTATTTTTAATAAATAAATGTTATCTAAACAAAATTATTAACTTAAAACGCCACAGTTACCATTTTGCATTTATATAAAACAAATTTATGTCTGTAGAGCACAATTCCATAGTACCTTTTTAAAGACAATTATATTTCTATAGGTATGCAATGTTGATGTATCATGTATATGCGTAAAAATATTTAATAAAGCTTTTGTGAAATGAAACGGATTTTGTTTGATTTCATATAAGGTATACTTTATAGCAATCTTTATTATTGCAAATATGCATCTATATTATTACAATTTACAAATATATATTTTTTTAAGAAGCCAGTACAAACGCAAAAAAATGTGTCAGTCACCCACTTTGATACTAAAAAATATTTAAATGATAGAAATAAAACAAGCACTAAATTTGATGGCAATATGAATGCTGTCAAAGTTATATTTTACTTAGTTATATTTTATTTTTATTTTACGTTGTAACTGGATACCATTAATATTGTGCCCAAAGGTAAGGATGTCTATATAATTATGTATAGTCATCACACTACTTCTGGTGCACTACGTCATGTAGTGCCTTGGTTGCTAGAGCTTAAATGCATGTATGCATGTTGGTTTAGACAATGTAAGCTGAAAGACCCTATTTGTAGTGATCTAACGTAGCGTATTATAGGTACAGTCCATCAGACGTAAACTGAGCTTTGCATTTGTGTAAGTTTACCCAGGTAGTATAGGTGTGACGACTCCCTGAATTGAGGTGCCTACTTTGGTTAAGCCAGTAAATACTGTTTTTTGTCTATCGGCCTGAGGCGCGGTGCATATATTTTTTTATATAAAAAATTATATTAAAATTAAAAGTTGGTATCACTGTACTATATATAGTATAAAAATGTGTGTGATCAAGGCCAAGCAGTAATATAAGAGAAATGTTTTTTCTAGTAACCACAAAGCAGTTCTTGATGATATAACGGAACAATTCATTATTAACACAACGGACGAGAGTGAAAATAATTAGTATCCGCTATAAGAAGATGATATATTTTGAAGTTTTTTTTTCTAGCTCTTCTTTTGATGATCACTCACACAAATGCAAAGCTAAGCTTTGCCTCGGATTCTAATATGTCTCTCTGTATGAATATAGTGTATTCATTGCCTTAGATATTTATTATTACTGATCTAAATATATCTCAGTACTCAAACATTTCACATTTCTCGCATCATTTAAATTTACAGATACTCAGATACACATTCCGTGAGCTATGTTTACATAATATTTTTTTCAATAAATTTTAATTGAGAATTTTTTTTCTTAAAGAAGAAAACATTTTCTCCTATATTATAATTTTGAATATTTCGACATTATAGTTTGATGCCGTACTTGACATTGTTTTATATTTGTAATGTAACATACTAAATTACATTAATATTATACATAATTACACATACAACATAATTACGTTTATAATTATTTATTATCTTCATTTGTATATTATTTTAATAAAATGTAATGAATTGATTTTATGAGATATTTATTTTATAAAATCCGCATCTTTCTGAACGTAAAACATTGGTACTGGCAACAATATGAGGAAAATGTCATTCCTAGACAACAATTAAAAAATGTCGGAATCGTGTCAAGACGGTAATTGTCACGGAAATAATGAATTTGGGCCTGATGAATCACCTACGAAGCTTATCGTCAATTATATTCCTGAAGTTATGACCCAGGATATGATGTTCTCGTTATTTTCAACAATGGGTAAATTAGAAAGTTGCAAATTGATAGCGAACAGAGGGTACGGTTTCGTCGAGTACTCTCGCCCAGAGGATGCGGTCAAAGCACGCAAGGCCTTTAATGGGTTGCTAATGCAGAATAAGACTTTAAAAGTTTCACATGCCTTACTTAATCCAGAAATGAAGCCTCCCTCAAAACCGGAAGCAGACTGGAACCTCTACGTATGTAACCTGCCTAATGAACTGACCTTGCAAGATTTACATGGATTATTCGCACAATTTGGTAAAATAGTAAATTCTCGCATTGCCTCAGGCATAGCTTTTGTTCTATACGAACATCATTATGAAGCAGAGAGAGCCATTCACAATGTAAATGGCACTACTCCACCTGGTTTTCTACACCCATTAACTGTTAAGTATGCTAATAAGAGTAATCCCAATAAACATAAAAACAATAATAATAACTTTTCAAAGAATTCTCTTGTGAAGCCTTATCAATGGATTAATCATGTGGGTGCTATAGGTGACCATAATTCTCCTAGTACATGGTCTATATATATTTATAATATTGCTCCTGAAGTAGAAGAATTGACTCTATGGCAGTTATTCGGTCCATATGGTGCTATTGTATCAGTTAAGATAATTAAAGATCATCAAACTAATAAGAGTAAAGGTTTTGGATTTGTGACTATGAGAAATTATGACCAAGCTGCAATGGCAATACAAGCATTAAATGGATATGTGCTACACGGTCAACCTCTTTCCGTTAGTTTCAAAACACAGAAAAGATAATGTAAAGATAATGTTTATCTTTACACTATCAGTACAGTAACAAATAGACAAAATGACTCCTTTTTCATTGATACATCAATTAAACACAATGTAAGGAAATAGTGCTGAGACATAATCCCATTTACAAGATTATCTTAAGTGCAGTCTGTCAACTCTTGTTAATACATATTACTTTGAGCTATCAATATTGTTAAGTTTGTTTCTTATTATGAATAATAATTTATTCAGTTTGCTCGTTAAATGTTTCAAGTTTACTAGACGTTTAAGATTTGTATTGAATATGATTGTTGTTTGGAAGTTAAACATCAGTTGTGAGCTATGTGCTTTGATTATTATTTTTATTCTATTATTTAAGTATAATATACCATTTTAAAATGTGCTTTTACAAGATCTTACTAATATAAGCCACATTGATATGTTTAATCAGCTACTAGTTTTAGTTGTACACTTTTTATAACATGATGTCTATTTAGGTAGTGAAAACAAAATCTAGATTTTATCATATTTATACATTTAGTATAAAATTTGCTGAATTAAAATTCATTTTCACAATTTTAAAATGTGTTTTCATCCCATAACTTTATAACAGATAATACCATTATTTATATAGGTTTATAATTTATTTAAAATGTTTGGTAATAAATAATAGAAAACTATCTCCTATAGCTTAAAAGCTAGTACCAGCATGATTTTTGCGAGGGGCAACTAATTCAAGATTTCTACCCAATCTATTTTATATAATGAGTAACTTTTACTTGCATCTTTGCTTCTGTAGTCAAATACAAATTTTTTTTGCAATTCAAGCAGTTTATAAGATTAGCAAATAGAAACAAACAAAAAAGTCTAGCTTTTTGGTGTATGGGTATATATCGGGTACATATCTTATAATCTACAATTATATTTTGTTCAGTTAAATGTATAATGGTTTAGTGTTTATTAAAATACAAAATATTTATAACCTTATATTTTTTAAGTAGTTCTTTAAAAAACCATATTCTATTAATAAGTTCATTTATAAGAACCACATTTACAATTTAGTACTCTAAACAACTGTTATACAATATATTCTAGCAAAATAAACTGTTAAACATGCTTTAAAATTGAAAATAATGACTAGGAGAAAGTACCATTACTTTTTAGATATGATGAGCAAAACAATGTATCAAGAATATTTTCACTTCTTACATGCAATACAATTGCATGAAATTGTTGTATTTATAAAAAGTGAAATATATAGCTTTTTTTCTAATTGTAATAATAAATAATATATAAAATCACGTTGTATCCCACGAGCAGGGTAGGCAGAGGGAAACTAGCGTTAAACACTCCATTCCCCATCGAATTCTGCTTGTTGGATAGCGGAACTCAACGCCGTGCTCTGCGTCGTCACTGAAGCAAAGCGAAAATATAAATTAAAATAAATATTTCGTTTCCTCGAGTGGGATCGAACCCGCAACCTGTCGCGTTTACAGACACACGCTTGTGCCCCTACGCCACGATTGGTCTCTAGGTAGGATGTAGTAAGTATTATATATTTTCTTTTTCTTCTCTTTTCTTCTCGTTTTAATAAGAATGTGAATAGCTTATAGGGGCCGGTTTATATAACCGGCCATGGTATTATTAAATTTACATAACTCTAAAATTCGACGCCTTTGCTAAGTAAAAATATTTAAATTATTAATTAATTTCGTGTGTATACGAATCTAGTAAAGAATTATAAAAGTAGTGAATAGAAATACTTACTTATATACTTCAAAGTTTATTTTAGAGTATTACATTACCCATATTTGATGTGATATCATTGTAATGCGTGAGGAAAAGTATTTAAAAAATGTTAACCTAAAGGAGTTAAATAACAGTCGAAACATACAAATGGATGTCACGTAGTCTCTAAACACAGAAATGTGTTAATTTAAATTCTTTGTTAGTAAAAAAATATATTAGTTATTTATTGCTTGATATAAGATGTAGGTTACTTTTTAACTCGAGAAAATGTCTCGTGGGAAAATTGAAAACCACGCGGGCGAGTAAAAAGCAAATTTAAGATATATTTCTATATGGAACTAATTATATCTACAAAAATAAACCCAACGAAAATAAACATATTCATATAATTGTAATGTTTACAATTTTTTATTGTGTGAAATTTTTAATTTTGAATATTGGAAGCACGCATGTACCGCAATGTTGATACGTCAAGGCGCATGCTCTTTATATATGTCGACATTAGAATCAATATATAAGCTACGGAGTAACAACTGTATCTTTGCGACGTTTGTTTATTTAATTTTCCAAATAAAATATACGAGTGGAACTGGAACTTGATTTTAAGGATAATTTAGTGTGGGAAGTGGCGGTGGCGGAGAGTGAGGGTTCAGCAGTGGCGGGAGGCGTAGGCCTCACCGTGTGTAGCAAGGTAAATACACATTTAACTATATCAACTAATTAATACTCATTAAATAATATAAATGACTTTTTAATATTATGCTTTAAGCTGTTATCAATAAAGAAATTAAACAAGTTTTGTAAGTACTTGTATCTTGGACCTAAAAATACAATGCGACGAAAATACTGCAATGCGGACATTTAGTGAATAATAAATAAAGGTTTTATGGCATTTAATGAAGTTGTTAACGTTAATATATTTATAATTGGTATTTCTATACAAAATATTGCTTTGGTGATAATCATATGGAAGAATAAGTACTTTTACAATTTATCCTCAAATACTTTCCTCACAGTCACAGTAATTCTAGGTATTTATGACAGTTTTACTGCTGGTGGATCAATGTTGAAGATTATTATTAACATATAGGTACTTTGCCTCGACACCAGAGCGCAGAACACAAAAATATTTTATTTCTTCGAATGAGAATTGGGAGTCGAACCCACAACTTCTCGAGTTTACAGTTACGTGCGTTGTATGAGTCTTGACGTTTTAAAATTATAAGCGACAGAAAAAATATAGCTAATTATATATATATTAATATATTATCTATGTATTATTAAACTATTATATATAAGGTATAATATTTTCTTTAATAAAAAAACTAAAATATTATTTATTTAACAGTTTAAAAGTAACATATTGTTACTAAGTACGTGTCTACGTGAATATATCTTTATAATAAATTATATACTACTAAATTACTCTCATAATTATGTCATTAGAATGTTCATGTAGATGAGCACTATATTATAAGGTTAATTAGATTTTCATGTTCTGACAGATTAATAGATATTTTTACTGTATTTAAAAACAAAAAAAAAGACATTTCTGACCTACTTGTCCTTGAATCTTTTTGTTTGAAACCCCATCTGTACCGAATAAACCTAATGCATATTATATAGATAGTATTTTATATAATAATTTTATAAATATAATTAGGTATAAATTCTAGCCAGTCGTGGCACAAAGTGGCACAAAGTGTGACTAAGCGCGAATGGTTGTGGGTTCGATCTTCACTCTAGGAAATAAATTATTTATTCAAATTAATATTTCCATTTCTTCGCTATGGTGTCGAGGCAAAGCGTGGCGTTAAGTTCCGCTACTCAGCACTCAGTGCCTTCAGAATTCAGAGGACATTGGAGAACGGAGTGTCTAACGGAGTGCGTATGCCTACCCTGTGTGCCAGATACGGCGTGAAACTGATTTTATGAATATAATTAAGGTATATCCAAGTCCGGGGGCGGCACGCGGCGTGTGGGCGCTGCCGCAGCCGCCCCCATGCACCATGGCGGCCGAGGAGTCTCTACCCCCCTGCTCACCCATGTCGCCCGATGCGCCTGCAGCACAACCTCGCATCACTACTAATCTGAGCCATACATCTGACTTCCATCAACTTATCTTTGAAGCGGTTCGATCAGGGTAATGTGACATTTTGTAAAGTCATAATCTCAATATGTTTAAGAAACTATTCGTTTTGGATATAACTCATTTATCCAGCTATCTAAATATTTATATGTTCTCAATTGATTTAGGTGTTATGCTAAAATAAGAACTATTTCTAATACCGTACGTTAAATCGTGCGCATCCATATAGCAAATTACAAATAATCAAGATACCAAATAAAATAGCTCCTGCCTTTAATTATCAAGATTGAAAACTATACTTAATTATACTTAGTTATTAATATAAAATGCCTATGTGTCCAAAATGACTATAAGAAATTAATTATATTACAGTGAAGTGTCAGAAATTGAAAGATTAGTAGAAAAGCTTGGAGTGGAAGTATTAAGTGCTCGCGACCAGCACGGCTACACGCCAGCTCACTGGGCGGCGCTGGACGGAAGTGTTGCTGTCATGAGATACTTGGTAGAGCGAGGCGCACCAGTGGATTTATCTTGCTTGGGCACTCAGGTAAACTCTGTTAACTACTTAATGATATATATAAATTGTATAATTTTATTCCTATTAAATATGTTATTTAAGGGACCTCGCCCTATTCATTGGGCCTGTCGTAAGGGGCATGCGTCTGTCGTACAAGTGCTATTACAATCGGGTGTAGCCGTAAATGCTGCAGATTTTAAAGGTACGGTGGATTTTACAGGAATAATAAAACAATATAACATAACACGATTAATTGTAAAATATTTATAAAACAAATCTACTTTTTAGGCTTGACGCCACTAATGACGGGCTGTATGTATGGTAAGACAGCAACAGCAGCTTACCTCCTGGGGATGGGTGCAGCTACCCGCTTGTCCGACATCAACGGCGACACCGCCTTACACTGGGCGGCGTACAAAGGTCACGCGGACTTAGTACGATTGCTAATTTACTCTGGCGTTCCCTTACATTGTACGGATAACTTTGGGTCCACGCCGTTGCATTTAGCTTGTCTATCTGGAAACCTTACTTGTGTTAGGTTACTCTGCGAAAAGGTAAAAAGTTTGAAATTTAAGTAAATACTTTTGGTTGCAGCTGATCACAATTAATTCTAATTTCACTTTTCATAAGCATTTACTTAATTATTGAGATATGATTAAGATACGATCATTCTTCATTTTCGTTCGTTCACCAGGTTAAAGCAGAACTAGAGCCGCGAGATAAAAATGGGAAGACCCCGCTAATGCTAGCCCAGAGTCACCGTCACGTAGAAGTTGTTAAACTACTGCAAAAAGAAATGAAACGCAAATCCCATTGGATGCCTCCGCTTTCAGAACTATGGGCCTTACTTTTCGGTGGAGCAGGGGATTCTAAAGGACCGCTTTTGTTTTTCCTTATGTCTGTGCTGTTGTGGGGATATCCTATGTATATTATTAGGGTAGGTAACGTTTTAAGTCTCTTAGGCCCGGATCCCATTGAAGCGAAGATATGCGAAGAAGTCCAAAGCGGAGACTAACAAGACTAGCTAAGCGGTCTCCATTGGGTTTTTAAAAAAAACAACTCTCCGCTTTGGTGGAATCTAGGTCTTAGGCGCCACGCATAATCACTGTACATCTAGAACGATTTTTCTTACGTCTGTTAACTTACGAATTGATATAAATGAGATAACATTGCTCTAAATGATACACCCACGGACGTCAGCTACTATAACTGATGCTGTTTTATTAGATTTTTTATTCAAATTTACAGTGCGTATCACTCACTTGGAATACACTGCGCCTGTCACATTACTGCTTTCTTTATTGGAATGCCATTATGTGGATCAGTTGGGTGATAGCTAACCGACGGGACCCCGGATACATTCCGCAAAACTCGGAAACTTACTACCGCGCTATCAGGCAAATACCTTACTATGATAAATGGAAGAAGAGGAATATTATATTATCCCGGTTGTGTCATACTTGCAGATGTTTGCGACCGTTGCGGTAAGATTGTTTCTATTTGGGTTAGCAATAACATTTATTTGGAATAAATAATATGAGGCCTGAGTGCGTCTGTAAATATGATAGGTTGTGGGTTCGATTCCCACTCGAGGATATGAACGCCCTCGCCCTGGTATCGAGGCAAAGCGCAGCATTGATCATCAACACGAACTAAACGCGAACTGTTGTTTTAACCTGAGCACTTAATAGGTTCCAGGCGCCATCCGCCTACCCAGCTATGTGCGAGATACAGCGTGA
This sequence comes from Heliconius melpomene melpomene, assembly GCA_000313835.2. NCBI lineage: Eukaryota > Metazoa > Arthropoda > Insecta > Lepidoptera > Nymphalidae > Heliconius > Heliconius melpomene. Next base: position 50,148 of record HE671254.1, read on the forward strand.
AGCTTAAAAAATTTGTATTTTTAGGTATATCTATCTACGGTTAGCATAATACTTTTACAGCGCCCCCCAGGCGAACACTATATAATTTCATATGTATGTTTAAATAAGTGTTAAGACACTCCGTTCCTCACTTTCTGGTGAATGGTGGAGGCCATTGGGTGTTAGCCGCGCTTTGCCCCGACACTAGAGCGAAGCAATGGAATTATAAGTTTAAATAGGTAAATAATTAAATACTAAAATTATTTTCAGAGCCAAACATTGCCGTATTTGTAAGCGTTGCGTTGCGTACTTCGACCACCACTGTCCATTCATCTACAACTGCATCGGCGTCCGGAACCGGATGTGGTTTTTCTTATTCGTTATGAGTGTTGCCATTAATTGCTCGCTATCTATATATTTTGCGTGTTACTGCTTACTTTTGGAAGGTTTTGGAATACTCTACTTACTTGGACTACTGGAAGCTATCACGTTTTGCGCTCTCGGTTGGATATTGACTTGTACATCGGTGAGTTTTTGGTATTCGGTATATCCTATCTATTTGCTGATAAAATGGCATGTCATGTAAACACTTACATTTCATTTCAAACATTACATACCTACATATGTTAATTTTATGACTTACTCATTTATGCAAATTATCTATTATCACATTTAAATGAATTCTAAAGTGCAAAATGGTTTTTTTTTTCATTTTATGACTCAAAATTGAGGCTTGTCTTGGCGCAGAGCACAAACGTGTGACTGTAAACGCGACAGGTTATAGGTTTGATTCCCACTCGAAGAAATTCGCGGAAATATTTCCAGAATTCGGCGGAAAGACGGAAGCGGAGTGTCTTTAATCTAGGCTTTGCTTACCCTCCGTAATAGTGAGAAGCAGGAAAAAAGTATCAAAAAATCTAATGCACCGAAATATAACAATTTAGGGGAATTGTGCTCAAGATGGCATACTATGATAAGATGACACACTACCAATATTGATGAAACTATTAGCGCTAAGTGCGATCTTGTGACGTTTTAGAGAGTGTCTGTAGATGCAGCTAGTGCTTAAATTCAGTATGGCTGAAAGTGAATGCAGATGGGCAAGTAATTTATGTTTTCGTTAATTTCAATTGCAACAAATTTTTCTTTCGCTTTTGCTTGATGGTGAAAAGACATGTAAGATAAAGATTTTCTATTTGAACTAATTATAAATGTAAAATAGGAATATTATATGACACAACTTACGCTAAAAGCGCATCCTAACCTATAAACTTTCGTCACAACGGTTAAAATTAAATTCATATATCTATTGGGTAAGATGACATACATAACGTGAGTATAAGATGGCATACTATCTTACCCTTATAAATAGAATCGATATATTTTTTTGCTTTACCTACAAAATGCCTGGCAATTACAAACGAATATATATTGGTCACAAGAAGACATGGATAAGGCTGCTAAAACAAGAGCAGTCAATAGCCGCAAGTGACGAAGCTTATTTCCCTTTTGGAAAAGGAAGTGACTGATAACGGAATCCCACCTCATAAAATTTGCGACATGTATGAATCTGGCCTTAATACTATATAAAAGCCCCCCAGCAAAGAAGAAACTATTTATTTGTGAACTATGCTCGACAAATAATGATGGCGTTTTTATGCCACATACTAAGTATGTCATTTTACCCTGTAGATATATCGTCTTACACTGGTCGACCTAAGTGCGATTTTTGTTTGTTTTTATGATGTTTGAAAGATGATTGTTCTGAAACTAAAATAATTTCGTTGATTATGAAATATATAATAGTATACGCAATATGCTGTTCTCAGATGACTTTATTTATTTGAAATATTTGTCTTCAAACAAAAAGTATGTCATCTTAAGCACAATTCCCCTACCTATTTTAAACTACAATTTATTCTCAGGTTTTACACGCATGCATGAATTTGACTACAAATGAAATGTTCAATTACAAGCGTTACCCATATTTGCGTGATAAGAGAGGACGATACCAAAATCCTTTTTCGAGGGGTCCTATAATGAATTTAATTGAATTCTTCGTCTGCCTTCCCGATAAGTGCGATGACCAAGACCTATTCTACGAAGAGAACATTTGATGCGAGTCTGTATGACAGAATGATGTCAACGTGACTAAAAGGCACGACGTGGTCGTGTGGACGGCACCTCTGCAATCCAAAAGTGGAAAAGTGAACTTAGAATTGCGTTATAATTCACAAACTTAAAAATCTGCTAAATGCTTGTGTACTAATGGTGTTAAAGTTATACCTCATAAGGCATCCTTGAAAAACAAAAAGAAAAAAAATTTTTTTATATTTCATTTAGTTATCGCATTATACCTAGATAGCTATATTGATAAGGTGATGATGCACGGCGTTATTCATAGGAAGCATAGTCCAAGTGCCAGTTCCAATACCTATTCCGAGAACTAGTCTAGATATGTATAATTGTTATTGCTTTAACTTGTATTTTTTTAATGGCCTGATTTTGCGATGACAGGCGCAAAATAATCTGAGTGTCACGTATAGGTAGAAAAAACACAATTGAAATGAAGCTGAATGTTTAAATCTTGCATTAGATGCTTTTATATTACGTAAGTCACTGTCCAATTTTGTCGCAAGATATGGCACATTCCTTTTAATTAAATAATCACATAAAAATTAAGCGCCGATCGAGGTGAAGATTACTTACAAATTATTAAATTAAACATACAATAAAACATTAATTTAAGAAAAAGAAATGTTATATGACATTGTCTATCAATATTTGGAGAATAAATACTTATGTATGGAACTAAAATAATTTTTATTACATAAAGGATAGCTGTCAAGTTACTTGCTGAATTTTCACAGCAAATTTTTTACTTTCACTCTTTATACCAGGATAGGCTGAAGGAACCTAGAGATAAGACACTGCATTTCTTACGCACAGCCTAATTTTCGTGAAATTACATGACGAGTGGCCAAACTCAATGCTTTGTCTTGTTACCACAGCGACGAAATAAAAATAGTTAATTTCTCCAAGTGAGTTTCTCCAACACACAGCCATCGCGTTTACGTTATTTGCAAATCTATTTAAATAAAGAAAATGTTGAATTTCATTATATCACAATCAAAGTACATTAATTTAAAGGTGTACCGAAAATAAAACAAGTATTGTAAGTTTTAAACAGTAATAGTAATTTATGTCCAGCATAATAATTAATATTAGTTACTTATATGTATATAAATCTATAGAGCTCATTCAACATAGAAAGATTATAATATAGCTCTAGTCTACATTTTAAATGCGACTATTTATCGTATAGTGTGGAGTGAGTCTAACACCGAGCAAGAGTAAGATGACAGACAAAACATCTACTTTTTATTTATTTATTAAAAATATTATTGTATATTTGTGCTTGTGTAGATGAAAATAAAATATTGAATATGTATTTCATTCGATGATACATTTCACTTTTAGTTAAGTTACCCTCCTAATTATCACATTTCCCTTTACACATCAGTCAGTTACAGGCATGGTGAATTATCAACCTGCAGCATGGCTACTGACATTGATCTTAAGATTAAAATTTATAAAAAAACTTATAAGTAGTAGTTTACATATTTAACAATAAGCTTCACGCTGTATCCCGCACACAGCAGGGTTGGCAGACGGAACCTAGTATTAAAACACTTCTTTCCCTACTTTCCACAACACTCCACTCCACTTCCACTTTCCACATCGAACCCACCACCAGTCGCGTTACAGTCACACTTTGTGCCCCTGCACCACGACTGCCGCTCACATATTTAATATTTAAATAAATATAATCTTTCTAAAATACATATTATTTCAGAAACAAAAAAAAATAATATAATTAGTATAGTTAGTAATTATTTTTAAACCAAATAAATAAATTATAATTATTATGTTGATGAAGATCACTGCCAGTCACCATACAAGCCCATACAGTACTATCCTTACAAACCACATATTATGTATCCTAAGCTAAACAACTAAAACAATTAAATATCCAAAAGTTAACAAAATAAATTAAACTGGGTGTACAGAGTTTAAACTCAAAAGACCTCTACAAATGCATTCGACTAGTTATTTTTTATATAGTGGTGTATAATACTGATGTGTCCTACCAATATCAAATTGTGTATACAGATTCAAGCACACTTATTCAGGGATGTTACGGTTATATATATTTTTCGATTATATATTTGTTAGATTTGGATAATTTCAGTTATGGTTTATATTGGAAGTTGGAGAAAATTTACATTAAAAAAAATTAGTGTTCGAAATGTCTGGTTTCCAAAAATATGTTAATACATATTGATTAATCGCGTTTCTTTAGGATAATTCCTAAAGAAACGCGATTAATCAGGTTTAAATAGTTTCATTAAAAATGTGTAATAATCGTGAAAATCAAAGTACTTATTATTTTATATTTCTTGTTTTTTTTTAGGTAAAAAGAGTTCTTCATCGCTACTTTGTGCTAAATGTTGTCGGCTCGGCCAGGCAAAATAAAAAACCTGTCAATAATCCGAATTTATCCAAAACTTTTATATCAAATACGATAACAGAGCTCCATAGCATCCCTGATTTTAATATACATAAATATGCAGTGACATTAAGTCTAGTTTTGCCAAACCTCAAATAAATAGCCATAAGTAAGCAAAAGTGCACCTTAAAGATATGCAAATCTAAGTTTATTTCTAAATTTAAACCTAATTTCTTCATGTTAGCAATATAAGGGAAGCCTAAAACATTTATTACACAACAATTTTAACACTTTCTATTCGATACAACAGTTATTAAGACAATAATTTAATTATGTATAAATTATATTATCTTGTGCCCTGACATTATACAGACGACGTTTGCCTAAAATAAAAAATAAATAAATCTCTGATATTGAATTTCGAAAAAGAATATTCGATGAATTTTGTAAAGTAACGTCAACAAGAACTATCGAGTAATGAAATCGATTTTAACTATCAATTATACTCATCCACCTCTACATTCGAATATTTCGTGTCTAATCATCTTTGTCCTCTTTAGGGTTGATTCGGATAGCGGCATTCTTTTCATCAGCGGCGTGGTCTTTGTCACCCCATCCCCACAGATGATGGGTGCCATCACCGGTACGCTTCACTCTCTTCTGTACGATTTCATCTGACACTGTCTTTAGATCGTATGCCCAACCGATTTTAGCGAAGAAATTAATAAAATTCGTAGTGAAATTAAGTCTGTTGTTGCCCAGCTCAGCTGTCTTATAGTCCCACGGGAACGTATGGTGGTAGTTATGGAAGCCTTCGCCGAGCGCAAAAACCGAGACGGAGATGTTTTCAGAGGGTTGAATATTTTTATCGTAGGGTTTGTCGCCCCATTTGTGAGCAGCAGAGTTCACGAGCCACGTTACGTTCAATATGAACGCATATCTAAACATGGCGGCCACGAAATACGCATTTATGTAGGACTCGCCCCACAAGTAAACAGGAATAAGTGTCGGGAGGATGAAACAGGCGATTGGCATCAGGATCAAGTAGTATCTGAAAGGGATAATTGTTATGTTATTATTGTGTCTTTTTATAATATAATAAAATATAAATATCTGTTCTTCGCATACAGCAAGGTAGATAGAGGAAGCCAAAGTTAAGACACTCTGTTCTCTATGCAGTTTTTATTTTTAAATTGCAGCAACCTCACAGCGTCTGTAACCGCCTGTGCTACATCACAAAAAAAATATAAAATTGAATAGTTTTTAAAGAAACCTTCAAAGTAAAAAAAACCTCGATAAAAAATATTAAAAATATAAAACTTACTTTTTCTGGAATCGGAGAATGGGATCAGCGTATAAATCGCTCAAATCTAGTCCTTTGCCTTTTTTCTTGAGTTCAGGATGTTTCCTGACTAGGAGCCACCCGATATGAGAGAAGAAGAAGCCTCTAGTAGCATTGTGTGGGTCGGCATCCGTTTCCGAGTACTTGTGATGCATGCGATGATCGCGTGCCCAGTCGATTGCGGAATCCTGAAAAAACGACAATATGAAAGATTTTTTTTTGTTTAAGTTCAGGGTGTATCTCGCACATAGAAGGGTAGGCAGAGGGATCTATTGTCAAGACCCTACATTCACCGGTTTCCACCAAATTTTCGCCTTACTTTAGACTCTCTCGAAAGCCGTAGATCTAGGTACATGGCTTTAATTTCAATTCGATATAAGAATACTTAAGTTTCTTTTAATAAAAAACAAAGTTATTATGATTTAATTTATTTTCAACATATTTAAACGGAAAATCATTGAGTAATTTGAACAATTTTAAAAATAATTATATTATATATTTTATAATTACGCAATTATTAAAATTACACAATAGTTTTCCATTTAAATAAGTTTAAAATAAATTAAATTATAACTTGAACATTTTTATTCTTTTCCCACATTATTTTTATATAAAAAGTAATAAGTATTCTGCGAAAATGTCGAGGCTGCGTCCGCTTGAATTACATAATCAATATATACACAAACACCTTTATCCATTTTGTGGAAATTTAGTTTTTGGTGTTACATATTTCCTATATACAGCATTATCAAGACAGATAAGAATTGTAAGAGAGATAACATAGTGTCAAAACACTCTGACTTGTTTGATTTCATGCCAAAAGTAATGTACAATTTTAATAAGATAAAGAATATACATATATGCAAGCTAATATTCTTTTATGTAGATTAAATTAATAAGTAACATACCTGGAATGCTAAAGTGTTGAATATAATAAGGATAACTCGAAGTGGCCATTTTGCTTTATAAGATTTGTGAGCCCATAAACGATGAGCACCTGCTGTTATTCCAAGACCAGACATCACATACAAGATGTATGCTAAAAAAAGTTATAAATTTTATTAAAAAAAAATGTTTAAAATAAATATGAAATAATGCATTAAAACTAAATGTTGTCTGTGTCGGAAATGACTTGTTATTTCAATAAAAAAATGTCTATATTGTATATTATTTAAGTTTTTTTTTTTTGGTTCATACAAGGAAAAACTTGTGTAAAATATATTGTGACTCATTTATTTTTCCAATGACAATGCATACTGAAAATATCACTTCTAATAATTTTTTTATTTACTAGAACTAATTGAAATTTTTAAATATATAAAACACTTGAAATTATTTAAAAAATATATTTTTCCAAGAACTATTGTTTATAAGAAATTATGAATTATTGTCGCCCGGAGGCACAAAGTGTGATCATTGTTATTTAAATTATGATGTATGTGTTATTTAAATTTATATTTCCATTTCTTTGCTCTGGTGTTGAGGCAAAGCACGGCATTGAGTTTTGGCACTCAACTTGCATTGCCTCCAGAATTCCGCAGAAAATGGGGAACAGTGTCTTAACACTAGGTTCCCCCTGCCTACCCTGCTGAATGTGGGATACAGCATGAAGCTGATTTATTTGATTCAGATTTTTATCTCTAATAATATAGGCACTTCCTAGAGGCAACTAGAAAGTTAAGACTAATGTTTTAGCTAACACACAAAAAAAACTACATTAACAGTACAGTACTACAGTATGTACTATTTTGTTTACAAATAAATGCAGCATTTTTTGTGTAAATATACATATGTCAGACAAAACAATGATCAATATCTGTAAAAGTTTTGTAATACTTAAAATGATAAGTGGACATTTTTGATACTAAACTGTGGGCACTATGTATGATAAGTATAATGGTAGATAAGATCAGTAAACAAATATATACAAAAACTACTTACCAAATATATCTGTTTGCCATTTAGCTGAAAAGAGAAACAAATATCCACCGTATAAGGCAGCTAAGTGTAAATATGCAAAAGCAATTATATTTCTCCAAACTAATTTTCGTGGATATTGATCTGCTTGCTGTATAGGAGTTATAGGCAAAGCCATATCAGGTGTTGCTGCATCTGATTCGAATAAAACTCCGTTTGCATCTCCGGAATTAGGCGCCATTTTATTATTTTATATTCTGTAATTTAATATAATCTTTAAGTTTTTATATGGCGAGGAGAAAAATAAAAAAGAGTATACTATCAATGTATATATCTATCAATAGTATACTTATACTTTAGTAGCTATATTTGAATACTTTGTTACGTAAAAGCATTAACGGTATCCTAAATTACTCAGAGCGTAGAAGTTAAATATTTGAGCGACAATCACAGAATATACGTTTAGAGGTCACTTAAAACTTCAATACATTTTTTTGCCGCAAAAACTAAAATCTTATTGGCACTGCACAACAATGGTAACTGTTGTTTTAGTAAAACGAATTGTTACCTAATAAATTTTATATTCAAGCAAGAAAATACGAATAAATTTTATATATCACTTTCGTTATACTTTAGAACTTGAAGAATAGAGGAGAGAGGTGTAGAAATACTTTCACAATTATACTGATTAAGTAAGTATTTTAATCGCAAATGACACTTTGACGTGACATGAGGCAAACTGATGACTGAAAATAAAAACGTTTTCCATCCATAGCCAAAATGAGTTACGCGAATTACGCGATTGTCACGACTCACGAGATGCATTTTATTTTTATCACCAAGGTATTATTATTTAAATATTTTTAAATTATGTACTCTAAACATCATTTTGTATTGTTTGCTAATAACTCACAAAACCGGCAATTTCCAGTTTTGCGGTATTTACCGAAAAGTATAACTGTTCACTGTACTATTTACAGCTAAGTATTTAAGCGAAAGATATAATAATTAAAAAAAATAATTCGTTAAACTATTTGACATATGTATAATATTTTTAATAAAGAACTAAAAAAAATAATAGAATATTTTGTTTACATATATAATCATCAATACCATAACATAAAAATATTAACTACTTATATATAATAATAATATCTAACTCAATTGCATTCTACCTAAAAATTATTTATTGAAAAGTTTTCCTAAAATAAATTACTCACCAATATTTTAAAAATAATATAATAATGCTACAGCACTGTTTATTGATTAATTTGTAATCTTCACACACTTATTTTATGCAAGGTTTATTTAGATGATCCGCCGGCGGCCGGCCACGATTGTGATAAGAATTAGGAATATAAATTTATTCACGTGTTATATAGTATAAGCGTCAGCACTACGAGACGTGTTTCAACGCGGTATCCATATGTGCAATGGGTAGAAGTGAAGTAGAAGGCAATGCGGCAAGCGACCCGTGGATTGGACGGCAAGGTGGCGCGATACTAGGACCACGTCATACTCGACCATACGACAACGGGCAAACTTCATGGCGGGCCACGATGTGTATTGTTGATCGGCTGATGTCGCAATGCAATGAAAATTTACTCAGATACCTGGTGCATTCATTGAAGTACTGAAACTGAACTAATTTATAGGTATTAGGTACTTGTTAAGTGCTCACATGTCTTTAAGCACGTATGCAGGTATTTTATATATACTTACTTAGAATGTATGGTGGAAATGTAAAATTTTATGTTTTCTCTTACGGTTTGTATGAAGCATACTTAAGGTAAGTGACGGTAACTTCGTGATAGTACGTGGTTTCGTGAGTTTTGCTTCTGGCAAAAATAATAAGCAATTTAAGTATTATTTACGGAAACTATATATTGGAATATAATCTTTATACTTTCAACTGTCTAAAAACTAAGTAACAATATTTTAATGATAAAATTGAGCGTATAGCGACATTTTAAACGCAGAGTTGGCTACAAACTGCATTGTAACGTGTCTGCGATGCTTGCGACCGTAAGACTAGCGTAAGAATTTCTTAAGGTTGTAGAAAGACAAAGGTAAGTTATTCGAATAAAACATTGAATATATGCTTTTTTGTATTCTATAAAAAAACATTTTATTGAAAAAAAAATAGATGGAAGCTTAAAATTCTTTTAAAATTGCAATAAATCGATTCACGAAATAGCAGACATTTTATTTATCAAGTGTCCGCTATTTCGTGTTACTACCGAATTAGGGAAATCTTAGATACTGTTTAATAAATTTATATTTATGTTATAACTAAGATAATTTAAATTTAAAGCTTAAAATCAGTTACTGTATTTATTAAAGTTTCTCGTGATCGAAATTCGGTATATGTTTTGTCCACTTAAATTTCTATATTACTATTTTAAAGGTAACCTGAATTGGTAATTTTAAGCTAAATTCGTATAGGTACTGCCAATGTAATTTTATTTTTTAATCAACCTTTATAATTTATTTTTATGTATTTTATCGAATATACGTGGTAGTTAATGATTACTTTACATAATGTAAAAAATACTGAATAAACAGAACTGCGGAAGTTACTAAAATCAGTAACACGAAATAAGATCCCCTACATTTCATTATTTTCTCTAACTTCGTGACAAATAAATCTACGTAAAATCAGCACATTGACTTCTTTGTCTTTGTTAATAGTGTTTATCTTAGTCTTGTTATAAGTCTAAATAAAGATCTTTTTATTTTTTCAAGAATTTTTCAATAATATAATACCTATATACCTACTAAACATAAAACGCCGTACAAACTGGTTGCGAAAATATATAGTTCTATAAACTGGCATAAAAAAATTAACTTGAATTTTGAGTTTTTTTATATATTTTTTATAAAAAAAATATATAAAACTTCAAAAATGTAGTTTTTTTAAAACTGAGCTTATATAATTTGTAAATTATAAAAGTTGGGGCTACTCGTGGCGCAGGAGTACAAAGTGTGACTGTAAAACCGACTGGTTGTGGGTTCGATCCCCACTCCAGGAGATGAAAATAGGAATAGTATAGAAAATAGAAAATATTTATTTAAATTTATATTTCAGGCAAAGCGCGGCGTTGAGTTGTGCCACTTAACATGCTGTGACTCCGGAATTCCGCAGAAAGTGGGGAACGGAGTGTTTTAAAAACACTAGGTTCCTACCTATCTACCTACCTAGCTATCTACCTACCTACCTATCTACCTACCTACCTATCTACCTACCTACCTACCTACCTAGGCCTATCCTGCTGTGTGGATACAGCGTGAAAATGATTTAATTTGATTTGTTTTTTTTATAAAAGTTTTAATGTCGTGAAACTGATCTACCTATTTTTTTTTATTTACAAATTATTTACAATCAAAACCAATAAAGGTGTTAATTTTTTTTATTATAAAACCTCACTCGCGAGGTAAAAACTTGTGACCCGAAATAGGGGACACAAACTCACGAAGTTAGAAACAGAGCTAAATTTTATCACGAAGTAGGGTTCAAATTAGAGGTCCACAAATAAATTAATATAAAAATTAAGGTTAAGTTAAACCGCATAATTCACACATTAAATTACTGCCAAAAGACCCACTTTGATCACACTAAAATTTGCAAATTCATATAATCTTTAATAATGTATTTATAATAGTTTAAAGTTATGAGAGCCTTAAACTGCCGAACTCCCGTACATTTACTTATAT
>HE671254.1:61709-85587 GCA_000313835.2 Heliconius melpomene melpomene
TAATCTTACTATGGACCGAGAAGATTTTATCGAAATGCTCATGAATAATGGTTGGTAAATTCAGTAACATAATAATTGTTGTTGAGCTTCAAGCTTTATCCCGTACTTCACTTGTAGTCCCAATTCATGGTATTGTGTATCGACGGAATTGGACGCCGTGCTTTGTCATATGAGTAGGTGGAAATTAAAATAATCTTATTATAATTGTATTCCCGTGGAGATCGACATTGTTCCTACAATATTATATAATATTATACAATATATATAATATGAGATATTGTTCCTACAAGCAATAAGTACGGAAATGAAGATGCTGAGGTGGATGTGCGGCGTAACGCGGTCTGACCGCATACGCAACACATTCATTCGAGGTAGTCTTGGGGTCCGTGACGTAGCGGATAAGCTCCAAGAGCGTCGTCTGAGATGGTTTGGCCACGTTACGCGCCGGCCTAAGAACTATGTCGGATGCAAGTGGCTTGCTATATCAGTTCCTGGAGCAGACCCTGGCAATAGCCGGGATTAATGCCAGGAGGAAGAAGAAGGAAGAAGAAGCAATAAGTCGATAGTTAGACCCGCTACGACTATATAGAGTATGAAAGATGTCATTAGATTTGTCCTGACGATGACGATGCAAAATGTGTGATATTTATATAGAAATATATATCGCAAAAAAATTATCACATTTAAAGATTCTTTCTGAAGAGTAGAGTATTTTTTCTGTTAACTGTTGAGCCATAACTAAAATAAATTTTAAAATTTTACATACTATCATTTGATTCAGGAGAATGTTTTCCCCGAGACCTCTGTTGGTATTTACTTTCAATACTAACTGGGCATAGTTTCGAAGATCGAGCTACAGCTGTAGAAGGTGACTTTTCATTTCTACCCGAGGTAATATTTTAAATATCTTTTCACTTAAAGAAATTCGTCTGTATGGGGAACATCCTTATGAGAGATTATAAGTATATGTATTGTTTAGTCACGTCCTCCTTCGCTAGTTTTGCGGAACTCAACGCCGCACTCTATTGAATCTAGTTCAATAGAGTGCGGCGTAGAGTCCGAACAATTACTTACTTAAATATTTATAGATAAAGTTTTTTTTATCTGGATAGATTTTATAGAACTTATAACAATCTATCATGTCCCAGCTGCGCTATGATGCCATTGATACTCTTATAATACTTATTACATTAGGACAACCTTAAAAACAGTTCTTTTTTAAATATGTTCTTTATCTCTTTCTATTAATATTATAATTCACTCCACCGAGTGTTCTTTATCCACTCGGTGGAGTGAATTATTTAAACATACATTTGAAATTATATTGTGTTCGCCTGGGGGCGCTGTAAAGCGCGAGTTAAGCTCACTACGCCATTGCGTGGAGTCCAAACCTGGGCGTAGAAAGTGGTATCCAAGTATCTTACCTGTAGCTCCTCTGGTGCTGCACGCGGTCGTGGGTGGCGGTGATCATCGTCAGGTGACCCGAACGCTCGTTTGTCTTGTCCATTTTCCATAAAAAAAAATACTATGTTCCTTATGAAACCGAATATCTTTTTAGTATTTTCCCTTTGCTTATCTTGCTGTATACGAGATACAGCGTGGTACTTAAGATGTGCAATAGAAAATTTAAGTCAATAATGAAAAGTTTCAAGTTCTTTGTGTATAATTTATTTCTTTTTCCATTCAGGTTATAACGTTCGCGGACCTTACCAACGATATACTAGGTATTCAGGACGTGGAGGTATTATCGGACCAATTCTCTGTAAAAGACTCCATGGGATCGCAACATACAGCTTCATCTGAATCGGAAGAATGTTTTCATTTTCTATAAAGCAAAGACAAGAAAAATATCTCCTATTATAACTAATACAGAGAATTGTAATGATGTTGATATATAAACATGGTATCTTAAACCAGTGTTTTATTTAATTTTTCATATATTTTTAACGCATCAGTTCTAACTTTTGATATTTAGATGTAGAAGCCAGATTCTCTTTCTGGAAGTTTTCGTTTACTTAAGAAAATTGTTTAAATAAATTATTAGAGCCAGCTTAAGGAAAAAGATTAAAAAATATCAACATTTTTTATTATTATTTTAAGTATTTTTAATAATCAAATCATGAATCGAAGATCTCAGTAGTGTTTCCCAAAGAACAGGTTTTAAGAATAACATGGAAAAAATAAAAAAATCTCATTAAATGCCCAGATTGTTCTTTTTCCAGTATCAGGAACACTCATGGGCATTGGAAGGGGGGGAGCCGGAAGGGCCGTGCCCACCCCACAAATGTTCTAAGCTAAAGTTCAGCAGTGGATTTAATAATACCAATACTTTAAATATGGAAAAATAATTATAAAAACATTTATTTTATGATTATTTATTATTTTACTTATATCACAAAATGCATTGTTTTAAATAATTGTAAATAATAAAGGTATAATTGTTCAAAAAATTGTAATTTGAACATGTCGGTCTTCACATAAAAATAATTGTTGTTACAATCAATAATAAATTGTCCATTGTAACTAAAATAAATCATTGAAATTCATTAATAGAGACTATCTAGTGAGTTGTGTCACAAGCTAACTGTTCTGTTGTTTCATTATGGCACTCCAAATGAGCCCAATTAATAGAAAACATTGTATAGATTCAGTTAAAATACTGCCTTTACCTATAATATAAAAATCATTATTTACAATATATACATAACATTGTGGATTAGTAATGTAAGACAATTCACAAAATCTGTTAAATGACTACATTATTTATGTCATATGAAATTCAAAATGTTTGGATACTTTTCAATTATTCAATGAAAATTATAATTTCAGAGATACAAGTATCAAAAACACAATCACAAAGTTAATTTTGAGAAGCAGTTCAAATAAAAGAATGATACATAGTTTATTTATAAAATAGAATAATGAATAGATAATTTAATTTTTAGAAGTATCAAATTCATTTTTGTTGTACTAATTTTACATTTTATTGTGGTATTGTGACACAATTCATTAAACAGTCTCTATTTCATTGCTTCACAACACACCAACACATACACTGAAATCCACTGTTCCACATGTGTCCCATATTTTAAATTATACAATCCAATCAACTTTGGATATAACTCAGTCTGTTTTTAATCTTTTGGCAGGTGTTGTGGTGCCACTACTTTGTGAATTAGAATCTTCGGAGAAATTCATATGTGTGGAGGTGAAATCTGTAGGTCCCTGGGAGTCACTAACTGTTGAAAAACCTGGAAACATATTTTAAAGCAAATTTGTAGTACATTATATAATTATAATGTATGTTCCACGAATCCACAAATCAAATAGAAATTAATGTAGGAAGAACTTTATACAATATAACGTAAAATGATGCAGTGTTTTAGTCTCTCTGTTAACTATGGTTCTGGGTTCAATCTCCAGTCGAGGAAAACGTAACATCTGGAAACTTGGGCGGAAAGTGTCTATATTTAGTGTCTGGGGATCCCCATGCTTACCCAGGAATGTGGAAAAAAATATGAATCTGCTACTTGTAAAGAAATCATGGACTTTTCATGGAAAGTGAAAGTACTTATTTATAATAATGAACATGCACGTTTCTTATATATCTACATTTCATAGTAAATTAATTTATACTCACATGTGTTTGAGTCTTCTGCCATTCCAAAATTAGAATTTGAAGAATCGTGCATTTTCTTTGGCGTCAACGTATTTTCTTTATTTTCTCGCTTCGCCGCATGTTTCTTTTTCTGTTCGTTAGTGGATATCGGAACCCATTTGTATATTTTCATAGTCGTTTCTCCAATGGTTACCCATTTTTTCTCCCTACAGGTAAATTTAAAATTAATACTGAGTAAGAGTATCATTTATAATACTCAAGTTAAACATAACAGTCAATCACTAAATGATTTAGCTTACCAATGGCGAACTTTTTCAACAGCTTGCATGACTCTTTTGATGTCATCTTTTACGCGATTTCTAGTTTCCGCACGTACTGAACGAGACATATTTAAAAGTTTATTTAAAGTTACTTTTGTTAAATAAAATTATACTAAAGTATAGTCACAAATTAAAATGTTTTCATTAATTATTTTATTTATAAATAGAGTAGCGTTCTTTTACTCCAGCATTATAAGTCCGCCATTTATTAAACTGACATTTGAATTTACTTGCGATATTTGACATATTTCGAAAAGGACATTCCATTTCTGTAACGTATGGAAAACTGGATACTGGGTGAAATATAATTTAAAAGAATTAAAAAATGCCATGTACCATATTTGCATGAATAGCTAATTAAAAAAATATCATAAAATGAAATTAAATAAAAAAATAATACAACAACACAGTAAGTACTTTAGGCCTTGCTAAATTTTTAATTAAAGACTAAAATAATAAAAAAAGCTAATTAAATGTTTTATACATTTATTTCTTTTTATTCACAGCTACTTTAAAATTTTATTTCTTTATTTTCCTTTCTATTGTTTTATTTAACTGCTGTAATGCATTGATAGTTATTTGTTTAGAAGGAGAAATGGAACGTTTTTGTGAATTACAAGTACGCAATTGGCGAATATTAAAGATATTGTCTGTGAACCAATCACAATTTTTTCCTCGATTATATTAGAACAAATTACAAAGAGCAAAAGAACAAAATCACGAAAAAAACCATAAATGAAAAATTTTACAGGAACATTCTGCCGAATATTAATAGTAATTTATAAATATACTAAATGTCACTTTAAAATGTTATTGTAAAACAGGTAAGAGTCAATTAATAATAAATAATTTTCACATTTTGTCCTGTTATGATATTTAGTGTTAGTATTACTGAAATTCAAGCACTGAAAGATTAGTTGAAATGTTCAGCGGCTGTCAGTTGTTTTACGTCTTAATACTTTTTTATTGAATAAAATTTATAAATAGTTTAAAATCTATCTAAATTTTCTACGCGGCTCGGACTGCAGGGATGTATTTGTGGTGGCTATGATGCAACGGGATGATAAGGTGCATTTAGTTAACTGATAATCTAACGATTTGTGTGTTTTGCTTCTTATGCACTTGGCGTTCGTTATATTCACTGGTCTGCCGTCACTGTTACGCTATATTATTTCTGTTCGCTATTTTTTTATTTTTCTACCTCAATAACCTTAATATGAAGAGTTTGATAGAAGCACTGCACATCAGCTGTTTCCGTGTCTCATACGCCTTAGTCCAGAGTTATTCCTAATGTTATTATAGTCTTATTGTAGTTTACTATTATAAAATTAGTAACGACAACAATTTTATTTATTTGTAGGTTATATAAAATGTAATTAAATTAATAGTATCTAAAAAATAATATAACATTTATTATTAATTTCCTTATTATACAAACAATGTAGATACCTCTCCCTAAATATGATCATACACTCTACACTATTAGCTATGCATTTTTAAGCTTGTTATGTTTTGTTGCAGTTGTGCCCTGCATGTTGTGTTTAAGCAGTAGAAGTGATATCGTAATTATATAATTGGCATTGTCCAGTGTAAGGTACAGCTAACGAAAAAAGTGCATCTTTCATTCCCCTATGGCTGCGTATGTTAATCGAACAATATCCATGATGGCTGGCGACGGGCCCCACAATGTTGCGATGAACAATGGGACTGTGCGTGTCAATATGTCAAATGTGGACTCTCCGCTACAGATATTTGTAAGAGCCAAAAAGAAGATCAATGACATATTTGTTGAAATTGATGATTATGTCAAGGATGCAGTTGTTTTTATGCATGGTAAGTAATAATTTTGTTAAATTTTGTTTAAAAAAGATCTTTCTTTTTTTTTGTTATTATATATTTTTTATTATATGTTATGTTTCTTATTATATGTTGTGTGTTTGTGGGTTTCTTTTTTTTTGGATAACAAGATATAGGGAATGTATTGTTAAGACACTTTGTTTTTTCATACATTGAATGTCAGATGGTGGAACTACCAGAGCAAGGAAATGAAAATTTCTGCCACTCAACATACACTGCCTCTTGCCAAATGTAGGCAAAAAGTAGAGAAAAGAAGTAGGCTAATAGGAACAGAGTGTTTTAAAACTAGGTTTCCAGGTTCCCTCTGCGAACCTTGCTAAGTGTGGGACACAGTGTGAAGCTAAAAAAAATGAAGATTAATCATTTCAACACTTCACTTAAAAAAAAATCAATTAAAATTCTCATACCTTTACTGCTGACTAAAAGAAATAATCAAAAGATTCTCTATATATGTTGCTCTCTAGTGCTACAAACACACAAGTTAAAATGGGTCAACTTTGCTATTTTTAATTGAAGCTCCTATTTTTAGTCCTTAGCATTTCATGTACTACAATTTAATTGCATGTGAAACCTTGAACTCTCCTTATGTTTTATTAATGAGTTCAGTTTAAGGTCATATTGGTACCATTATATTATTTCATCTACTATAGCTGACTTATTAGGGGCAATAAATATAATAAGAACATTGATTGAATACATATACATAATATAAAATTTAAAGAATATTTTTTTTTTATTTACCAGCTTTATAAATACTTTATAAATAATATAGTCATCAATCTTTTATTACACATATTATCAAATATAGTTTCTCTTTTTATATATTGAGAATGTAGTATATAAATTACAATAATCAACTTCTAAAATTAATAATATTTTTTTCTTATATTTATGATTAAATATTGTTTAAAAAATAGCAAATCTTATACACTATAACTCTGAATAATTAAGGAGCCAAGTAATATATTATTGGACTCTCTCTCTCTTAACAATGCATAATCCAATTGAATATTTGACAATTTATCACTTACATAATCTCTCTTTCCAGTGCATTATTAGTCCCGTCTGTCTGCTTTCTTTATCTTTTATCTCTACTTTGCTCGACTGGACGAATCGTGAGCGGAAATGTTGCAGATGATTATGTCTCTTTTAATGATATTAATATTAATTATTATTTTTTATAATTTCCAGCAGTGTCAGGTGATAATGGAATTGCAACAGTTCAGGATTTGGCCAATGTTGAGTCTTATGTTAGCAAAGTGCAAGCTATACGGGAAGTGCTCAAGCGGGATCACATGAAAGTTGCATTTTTTGGCAGGTAAGTAAATGAACAAACATATAAGTACAGTACAATGAAGAAAAATAAGATTAAAATATGAATTGTGGGAGTTCTGGCTGCATCTAACTGTAAACAAATATAAAAATATATTTGTTTAACATTATCCCATTTCATGCTAAGTCTCTGACATATGTGGGAAGTTGAGGAAGTAGTATATTCTAGGTGGTTTGTAATGTAAGAAAATAAAAATAGGCTTCCTTAGGTGGGAGAATCCAACATTAGTTACAATGCTGTATCAATGAAAATGTTCTGTTCTGTTTTTAGTTTAGGTTATAACATATATTATTGTATTGCAAAGATGATAAGGGATTTGACAATATTTTTTTAAAGTTATGGTATTAGAAGGAAAAGCTAGTAAGAAATTATTTTATTATTTCTTAACTTTCTATGTATTGCCGGGACTACACGGAAACACTGTAGTGTATTATGAATATAAACATCCTTCAGAACGGACTTTGAGCCCACAAACCTCATCATAATGGCGTCATAATATTATTTAGTACCATAATAATCAACTCAAGCTTTTTAATATAGAATCTAAAATACATTCTATAGTAAAAAGCTTGAATTGAGTTGCTTTGACCATGACTGTTTTAATTTACGTTATGGGCGTACGAAGGAGATGAAACATAATAATAATAAGAATAACACTTTATTGCACTTTTACAATTGGAATATACATTTGACTTACACAGTACATATAAGATCGTATAAGATCGTACATATAAGATCATACATAATTTGTTTATTTTTAGTAGCCAAGCTCTTTTCTAATCGGTATTTTTTTAGTAATAAAATTATAAATATTTTTTATATTACTTATATATTGAAAATTTTATCTTTCATCAAAAGTCAAATCTTATGTTTCATGTAAGATAGGCTAAAAGAAAGGTGAATAGAATGGTTCCACTATATCAATTTAAACAATCAACTTATGGTTTTGAATAAACATATTGATTCCAGTCAGGATGGAATCTACGGATCGTAGATGTACATCATTTTCTAAAATAGATAACGAAAGGATGTCCTGGTGCAGCGACACAATGCCTGACTGTAATGTAACTGTGTAATGATGGTTAGGGGTTCAATTCCCACTCAAAGAAATTAATTGGCTTAATTTTCTGGTAACAAAAACAAAATGAAAGCAAAATTATAACATCTAAATTTTAGAACAAGCAATGGCAAGAGTACAGTGATTAATGCGATGCTTCACGAGAAGATTCTGCCCAGCGGCATCGGTCACACCACCAACTGCTTCCTGCAGGTAGAGGGCTCCGATACAGATGAGGCCTTTATGAGGACAGAGGGTTCAGAAGAAAAGCTGAATGTACAGGTAATTTAAAGAAATAACAGAAAATATATAACATTTGTATATATGATGAGGATGTTGTGGCGCAGGAACGCAAAGATGTGACAGCAAAAGCGACATTTGTGGGCTCAATTACTTGTCCATTAATTTTTTAAAAATAATAACGATTGAAGTAAAAAAATCTTTCTAGTTTCCCAGCAAAGTATACCAATGAATTCCAGTATATTTGACCACTGACAATATTATACACATACAAAATTTAAAACGAATTGATCTGCCCCCCTTCCAGTCAGTCAGCCAGCTCGGACACGCACTCTGCGACACGCGGCTAAATGAGTGCTCCCTGGTGCACGTGTACTGGCCGCGCGAGTTGTGCGCGCTACTGCGCGACGACGTGGTGCTCGTGGACAGCCCCGGGGTGGACGTCACACCCAACCTCGACGAGTGGATCGACCAGTACTGCCTCGATGCGGACGTGTTCGTGCTCGTCGCTAACGCCGAGTCCACGCTGATGGTGACGGTGAGTGCGCCTGTGTGCAGGTGTGACGTCACGCCCAACCTTGATGAGTGATTCGGGTTTTGCCTTAACACCAGAGTGAAGAAATATTAAATATTTCATTATCTTGAGTGGGATTCGAACCATTAACCTGTCACGTTTACAGTGACACCCTTGCCAATGCGCCACAACCGGCCTCAACAATATTGATAATTTTGGATTAACTATCGCTGAAAATAAAAGAAATTGGGAATCGGAAGTTGTAATGTTATTTCCTAAAATAATTAGTTTGGTTTAGTTTATACTTTATTGCACACAAATAAAAGAAAAAGAATAATACAAATAGAACAGAAAAGAAATAAAAAAACAAGTATGCAAAGGCAGCCTTATTGCTTCAAGTAATCTCTTACAGGCACCCTTTGATAACAGCAAAGGTCTTAAAATATAAAAAGACAAAGGTGGAATAATGTTATGTGCAAACAAAAAAATAATAATAATACTAAGTAAACGCATAAAATACTTATATATATATTTTTAAATATTTTTAAATATGTATATTTTTTTATTCTTAAACATTTGTCGTTTCTTTATATACGTTGGGTGCTACCAGACAATACATCTTTTAACCACAGAATGGGAGTTAAGGAATTTGTTAAAAGTCGATAGTGAATAATGTGCAAACATCATTATTTGTTATATACATTCTGAAAATAATTTGAAAGTGGGGAACGGAAGTGTATTAATGGAAACAGACTGTCTTAACATTAGATTACCAGGTACCCTCCGCCTTCGTTGTAGGATACAACGTAAAGCTAAAAAAAATTAACAAATTGTCTTTCTTTGCAGGAGAAAAATTTCTTTCACAAAGTATCAACGAAAATATCGCAACCGAATATATTCATATTGAATAACCGATGGGATGCATCAGCCTCGGAGACCGAGTACTTAGAACAAGTAAATTTTTATCAGTATTTTTTCTGATGAATATTAAAAAGAAAATTATGCGTTTTGTTATACAGGGTGAGTCATATTGAACTTTCCGGTTTTGGAAGGACGTTGCACGAAGAAGGGAAGGAGTAGAAGGGTGGGGATGGTGTCATTAGACGCGCCATGACATGCAGTTTTAGTGTGAGCAATGGCTTGGTCGGGACAACATCGTGCGTTCGTAGTTGAAGAGTTTATTAAAAATGGCGGCTCCGTGATCACAACACAGCGTGCGTTCCGTTTACATTTTGCTATTGGTCGACGTGATCCCATTCCCACTGGACCAACAATCAGAAATTGGGTATCAAATTTTAGAGCAACATCATCAGGTTCAATGGAAATCCTGCGACAAATGTTTCCCGGTCATCTCATTTCTTTGCGAGGTGACGTTGGGTGGCCGCCGAGATCACCTGATTTAACCCCCTGCGATTTCTTTCTCTGGGGTTACCTGAAGGAAAAGGTGTACACGCATCGTCCCCGAACCATCGATGAACTGAAGGCTGCAATCACGGAAGAAATCAATGCTATTCCGCTGAATATGACTCGACGAGTAATGGACAACTTCCGGGAAAGGCTTCAGCAGTGTGTGGTCAATGGAGGTAGCCATTTACAGGATATCATTTTTAAAACCAACTTCGCTTTGTTTTTAATACACACCTTATTGAAATCGGAAAGTTCAATATGACTCACCCTGTACAAAATGTATTAATAAGAGCAAAAAAAATGTGTTGATAGGGTCTTGTCTGTCTACCCTGTCAAATCCGCGATTTATCCTGCCTTCCTAAATAAATATACTATAAAACACGAAAAGAATTTATCAATTTGAATCAGTTCCTGAAATTAACGCGTTGAAACAAATAAACTCTTCAGCTTCATATTATTAAGTATAGATATCTCTTAACCCCAAAATAACATTATATTATACACAGGTACGAAGTCAGCACGCCAATAGATGTGTGGATTTCCTTTCGAGGGAGTTGCGTGTGTGTACGCCGAAGGAGGCCGAGGAGCGTATCTTCTTCATCTCAGCCAAGGAAGCCTTGCTCACGCGGATGAGGGAAAGAGAGAAACCTGTTTCTTGTAAGATATTCAAAATGTTGGCTTATAAGTTGCCGAAACTTTGTAAGGTGATGCTTTATTGTCTTACTTGTAATCACCTCAACAGTCAGTAGGACAGTGATGTTTGATTAAAAAGCAATAACTTAAAAGTAAAATAATATTGATTTTTTTTGCATGGCCACAAGAATTTGACTGTGGTGGTGTGGATGGTTGTGGTTGATCCGACCCTACTCGGAGGAATAAATAATAATTAATTATAATTTATTTATATTTTCATTTCTTCTATCTGGCTTCAAGGCAAAAGTCCAGTGTTGATTTTCGCCATTCAACACGCAACGCCTCGAAAACTTCGGTGGAAAATGGAGAATGGAGTGTTTTAGCACTTGATTTCCTTTGTCTACCTTCTATATGCAGGACACAGCGTGAAGCTAAAAAACTGACTCCAGTTATTCCTCATTCCAGCACCAATCTTAGCCGAAGGTCATCAAATCCGATACTTCGAGTTCGTAGATTTCGAGAGGAAATTCGAAGAGTGTATATCACAGTCGGCGGTCAGAACGAAGTTCGCGCAGCATTCCCGACGAGGGAAAAATATAGCCAATGACGTCATGGCACAGTTGGAGAGAGTGAGTTTTATAGTACTAGGTTTTACTAGCGACTTCGCTCCCGTAGTCAAATGGAAATTACTAAGACTTGTGTATGACACATGTCACAGACTAAGTGTAGGAGGAGGAGGTTACATCGAAACAATTAACGTGATAAAATATAGCCTAAAGTTTTTCTCGATAAATTGAAAGTAATGGAATACAAAATATTTTTCAGTTGGAACCAATAGTTCCTCAGATTAGATCCAAAAAATATCTAATGGCAAAATATTCTGTTCTACTTAAATTTTGTATAAAAGTTTAATAACAAACAAGTTTGTATATAAAGACAGTAAAATTAAAAATTAATAAAATAATCGTACTTCCAGATATATAACAGCTCCAGTGAAATGAAATCGACCAAAGTGGAAAAGCAAAGAATACTACAAGAACAACTAACGGCTGTGGAGGAACAGCTGACCACCATCACAAGGCAGATGAAGGACAAGATTGGACGTATGGTGGAAAGTGTTGAACATAAGGTATGCAAATTACTTTTTTTATTTCACGCTTTATCCCACAGCAGGATAAGTAAAAAGTGAATAGTTCAAAATGTGAAAGCCCCTAGGCTCTGGCATTCAAATTATAGCCTGTTAAAGTACCTCAGGGGACGCCCTGGCCGCGTTATACAAGAACTAACATGCAATTTCTCAGGTGTAGAGTATGCATAAATGGCCTGCTTAATGACATTCGTCATATTTGACCAGAAGGCCAGTCGTGACGCACAGTGTGACTATAAACCGACTGGTCGTGGGTTCAATCCCCACTCCAAATTAAATATTTATTTAAAATGTATATTTCCATTTTTTCGCGCTGGTGTGAAGGCAATCGGCGGCGTTTGTTTCCGCTACTCAACACGCAACGCCTCTAGAATTGAGCGAAAAATGAGAAATGGAGTGTCTTAATACTAGGTTCCCTGTGCCTACCCTGCTGTGTGATACAGCGTGAAGCTAATTAATTTGTATATTTGACCAGGTATCCCTAACCCTAAGCCAAGAGATCCGGCGCCTCTCGGCCCTCGTGGACGAGTACGAGGCGTCGTCGGGGTTCCGCGCGGAGCGGGGCGCGCTGGAGCACTACAAGCGCGCGCTGCACCGCCACGTGGAGGCGGGGCTTGGCGAGCGGCTCAAGAAGCGACTGTCATCCGACATCGGCCTCGAGATGGACGAGGCGCAAAAGGAGATGGCGGGTACGTACTATCTTACCATCTTAGTTAAGCAACACTCATTCCAATAAAATAGATATTGATAGATACACAAATTACATTTTCTTTTCAACTTCTAGATTAAAAAAAATACAATTGACAAAATAAAAACAATTTCAGATCGAATGTACAATATTCTACCACCAAACAAGCGTGCAGCTGCTGCCGGATGCATCATCCCCCACCAGCAGCCCTTCGAAGTGCTCTACCGTCTTAACTGTGATAACCTCTGTGCCGACTTCCAGGAGGACCTGTCGTTTCGCTTCAGTTACGGAATCACGGCCCTCATACAAAGATTCCAAGGACGAAACACTAATAAAATTGCGTTGAAAAATCCACCTACTATTACACAGGTTAGTGATGTATTTTGTGTTTTTTGTGTAATAGTTGTGCTTTCATTTGATACTATTTGGTGATATACTTATCCTACTGTAATTATCAATACATAAACTTCATTTTTTTATTTCTAGATTCCACCATCATTAGGACCAGCAGCGCCTTCACTGGAGGTGTCTCGTGGTGGTGGTGGTGTAGGCATGGGTGGTGTGGGGCTTAGCGCAGAAGAGTGGGGAATGATATCCAAGTTTGCACTTGGAGCTGTCACGTCACAGGGTACTATGGGTGGTCTGCTGTTGTCTGGACTGGTGAGAATTGTTCTTTTTTTTTATAATTTCTAGATTTCACCATCTCTAGGTTCAGCAGCCATCTTACAGAAACTGTCTTGTAGGGGTGTGAGGAGGCTAAAATAAATAGAATATCATATGTACTATACAGTACTATAGTACTGTTGACAAACCATGACCGTCCTGTAGTTAGATGGCTGCACAAATTTTATTTTATATTTTTTTCTTTGGGAGTTTTCTTCCCAATGCGCAAAAGTTAAGATTGCCTATGCTATTTTATAATTTGTTTAAGTTATTTTTTAGTGTATGTTATCTTTATCCACAGAACGGATCCGGAGTGTAATCGGATTATATAAAGCATCTTCACGCGTTTTTCCACAGGGGAGAAGGAGGGGCGAGGGAATGCTTATGTTACGATACTCCGTTCCCCTGTTTTCGCCAAATTTTCGAGACATTGCGTGTTGAGAGGCAGCACTCAACGCCGCTCTTTGCCTTGTAACCAAAACGAGAAAATGAAAATATTAAAATAAGTTATACCCCCCAGTGAAAATCGAACATACAATCGTGTTTACGCTGTATCACTGCGCCACGTCGGCATGTGGCATGTAATGAAATTTGTTTTTTTTTCTTCGATGATGGTGTACAGACGAAGTATACTGTCTACCCAACAGTTTATAAATCTGAAATGTTTGAAAAGTAATCATGAATGAATGGATGAAATTGACTTAAAACACTCCCAATTTTCTCTGTTTAACATGTTAACTGCCGGAATGTGTAATTTGTAAAAAAAAAAGTTTCCAACAAAACGTCTAATACCATAACAACAAAAAAGTTTATCACATAATGTTGTATATGGATTTTTTTGCAAGTTTATGACCTCAGATATATTACAGAAAAATAATTTAAATATTCAAACACATTTCTAACATATAATAAATATATAAATATTTTCAGCTTCTAAAAACAGTAGGATGGCGTGTGGTAATAGCAACTGCTCTAGTATACGGCGCACTATACGCCTACGAGCGTTGTACGTGGACGTCTAAGGCCCAGGAAAGATTGTTCAAGAGGCAGTATGTGGCGCACGCGGGTAGGAAATTAAGACTTATAGTGGATCTGACCTCCGCGAATTGTAGTCATCAAGTGCAGCAGTGAGTATCTTATAAATATAAGAAAGTATATCATTAGAAAATAGTGTATTAATATTATAAACATAGCGGGATTCGAACCCGTGTTTCTTATTTGCCTTTCGAACTTCTCTGAACACTTGTGCTTTATATTTCGTAACTTATAATATTTCCCTAAGTTGGTTGTTTAAATGATTTTGAAATGACTTTCTATAAAAAGTACAAAGAATGCCTTGTTACTAAATTATTTTTAACTTGAACATCATTGTAATTTTTAACTTATTTTTTTTGTAATTTATAAGCTTTAATTGTCTTGATTTTCTATTATACATAATATTTCACAGGGAGCTATCAACAATGTTCGCTCGTCTCTGTCGCCTCGTAGACGAAGCCACCACTGAAATGGACACTGAACTAACAGAAGTGCGAGAGGCCATCAAAATGTTAGATGAGGCGTCCACCTCCGCTAAGAAATTAAGGAATAAGGCGAACTACTTATGGCACGAGCTGGAGCTGTTTGATGATGCCTTTTTGAAGAATTAGAAGATTTATTTGTAGGGTAAGTTGATTAAGACTTTTTTTCTAAAGGCTAGTTCATATTTAGGCTCTGTGATCCTGCGATCTGGCTCCAATAGATAGTTTAACAGTTTTTTTTACATCCACGCATGGTTGGTTTGTATGTTCCACTTTCACACAAATAGAACTCAGCGGATTTAGATGAAACAATACAGTAATATAGCTTATAGATCAGACTGACACATAGGCTACTATTTATGTGCAGATCTTTTATAATTTGGCTATAACATAACAATCTCTAGTCGCTAGTCTTGTAATATATTTTTATATTGTTTGATCTTTTCAGAAATGTAGCGGCATTATCACCAGACCAAGTCTCAGTGCATTTCATTGATACACAGAAGGTGGCAGATGATAAAATATTTTATTAGTTTTCTTATTTTTAGTAGTAATTTTAATCATCCCTTTGTCATTGTTATCTATCCCTTTTTATTATCAAATATTAATTTTATCTATGTTTTGACACCCATTTTATTCCAAAATGAAATGTTCTGCAGGCAGAATTATAAAAAAAGTAAAAATTTGTTTGTTTTGTTTGTCAGAATCAAAATCTTAATCTAAATACTTAAATTAGTAATTTGACATTTTGATAAAATAGATAAATAATATTATTGGTAATGTTTTATATCTGTTGCTATAATTAGAAGTATACAAAAAATTTCCAAATATAGAATATTAATAAAATGACAATGGAATTTAAGAAATTTTTATTATTTACTAAAAAAATTAATGAAAAATGCATGACTTCTTTAACTTCACTGTAATTGTTATTTTGGAATTTTGTTGAGTAATTTTATATGTAATTATAGATTGTTAAAATCTTGCCAATATATTATGTTGAAAATTTTAAAATATTAATTATTACCAGACAATTAAGGTATTGATAGGAGTAAACGAAAAAAAATCCCATCAATTACATACATAAATAACTGTTTATCGAAGTCTAAGTGATAAAATACAATAGTATAAGACAGATAATAAATCAAAGCTATGCTATTTATTGCTTATAAATAATTTCGTTCGTTTATAGTTATTTATAAATAATGCATAAAAATATTGACTGGTTTTCGTGGAAACCATAAATATTATAATCCATCATAAAATAAAAGAAATTAAATCATTTAAATATTATTAGCCTATGATAAAATTAAAATCTATAATTACATGATTATATAATTTATTTTATATCTGCTAGTACCGAATAGTATTATGACATGAGACTGGTCTGTAAAGCTTCGACTATCTTCGAGGATTAAATGTCTTTCTGTAACCGTGTAGTATCAAAGTTCGATTTCCCGGTTGGTGCAAGAGATTTTATGACCTTAATGACCTTAGTACGACCAAGGTCAAATTGTACATTACTCATGTATAGAATATATTATTATGTATGTAAATTAATTTTGTTGTTGTTTCCATTTTTATTAACACTTTTTATGTTTTGTTTTAATGAAATCACGTGACGGCTTTGTGGATAACTTTGCAAAGTTTGTTCTTTTTTTTAAAGTCAGAAGAACGGGTTAGTTATAAAATGTTATTATTTAAACCAATTTAGTGATATTTAAGTTTCAATATGTCCACACTAGTGTTTTGTATGAATTTGCTGTTTATTTTTTGGTTTTGTGAAACTGGAAGGCATGAAATTATTTTCAATGCCAATGTTACGTTATTTTAATTTTTAAACGAATTAAATGGTGGGGGCCATTCATAAATTAGGTTGCGCGAATTCTTCATATATTTTTTTGATCACATTTGTGGAAACCCCTACCGAGTGCGACGTCACATGTTTTACACGTAGAAATTTTTGAACGCAATAACTTATTACAATAAAAGGAATTATCATGAAAATTAATTTATTTATTTATATTTTAAAGTGTGATGTCACGAAATTCAGGACCGCTCCCCCGTTCTTGTCACAAAAGTCCCATTTCATCAATGAAATTCAGTCCCATTTCATCAATTTACACTTTAGTTGACTAAATAAAATGATGTCATATTTTATTAATTTATGGATGGCTTCTATGAAATATATCTGTTCTACTTTACAGCCCTCGTTAATAAATAATATACGGCACAAATGAAATCAATTCTTCGACTTTCAACTTCGATCTTCAACTTTAAGAGTGCTATTTTTTACATGTTCTAAGCTAAGTTACCAGCGCTAATATGTGATTAATTTTTAAAAATTTACACGTAAAATAATTCATATTATTTTATATTAAAAATTTAAGCTTTTTATCGTTGTTATATTAATGTGTTGAAATTATTACTAAAATGGCGGCTAAATGTCTGTCAAATATGTACGATGAAAAGTGTTACAAAATTTGTATTGTAGTTGGAAATGTTTAGTTGGAAATCTAAATTTCATTTAGTTTTTATTAAAGTATGTATGTGCATAATTTGCTTTATTAGATTTGGCTTGCGATTTTTGAGCATTAGATAACTACATAACAGAATGTAGGTTCGATTCCTTATTGATGTAATTAACGTCGCGTCGTCCACAGAATGTGAAATATAACATTTATTAAAGTTTCCGTAAAATTTTATAGTTGCATAAATTGTTGTTGATAAAATGAAATTTTTATATAACACATTTAAATGTGTCTCCTTGAAAAATATTATTAGTTATTACTGGATTCATTTGAAACGAACAAAATAACTTAATGATGTAATTAATATCTCTCTAATAATTAAAAAATCATGAATATGGCGACGAATTATTTAAATAGTAAAAAAAATTGTTAAAGGTACAAAGTACTAAGTTATATTAATATCGAATATATGGTTATTAAGTAGAGAATGAATGTATAAGTACATTTCAGTTAATATTAACGCGAAATATATTTTTTATTTAAAGTGTATGGCGATGACGTCACCCATGTCAATACCATATATTTTGAGTTTAATATTGTTACTGAAAATAGTACGAATATTGCTTTTAATGCTGTGTTTGGGTTACGTCGGATGTATTAAAATAATTCTAGATAATATTTATTGTTTTAATCAAATTTTAACAAATGCCAAATAAGGTTTTGTTATTTTATCCAATAGATATATTATAGATCGTCGGCCGTCGTCGGTATGGAGATTTGTATCTTTCGAGTAAGTTAACAAAAACTTATCCAGCAGATAGTCTTTTTATATTGTAAAAATATAAATAACTTATCAATAGACTATATAATTATGTAAGTGATAAATATTAAAACTGGTCACATCCGATGCCAATCCGCACACAGCAATAACAAACGTTTAGATAGATTTTGTTGTCAAATGTATGTAATTAGTTGCGAATTAGGCGAATTTTCGTATGTAAATAAAGGATTTCTTTATATATAATGGTGTTTTATTAGTAAATATAAAATATATTTAACACAAATCAGTCTTTATTTGGTATATGATAAAATACAATTAGTACATCAATATATATTTAATAATTATTTTATATTACGATATCCTCCTACCTTTAATTATAATAAAAATATCATCTTTTGAAAGAAAAAAGTTGGGTTTGGTCTACAATATTAATGGAAATATAGTTGTACCAATATTGCCGATAGTTGTAACGATCACCAATAAATCAACTTGAATCAAAAGCCGGATTTAAAAATAAAGACATCTCCCTCCCGATTTTTCGCTCACCTTGTGGCAGTGCGTGTTGAGGGAGGAACGAAACGTATTTCTCATGTAGACAATAAAGTCAATTAACTATTCTATAGAAAAACAGAACGCCTTTGCATTGATTGAGCAGTAGCTTTCTGCTATCACGTTAACAAACCTTTATTAAAATTAAATTAGTGTTAAAAAAATTAAATATTTGTTCACAATTTTTGTATCTCATAATTTTTTTCAAATTTTTATCCAATTATATATAAAACCAAAAAAATATTATTAATTTTAAATCTTATAGGAATAATCATTGTTAAATTTTCCTTTTCAATTTTTATATGGTATATGTTAACACATCATGCAACTTCATATGTAGTATTTTCGCTTGATAATTTTTTATTGGTCGAGGCTGAAAGATGAAGATAATTTTGTTAATTATTATTTTTAGCTTTATGCTGTATCCCGCACATAGCGGGGTAGGAAGAAGGAACCTGTTAACCTAGTGTAAAAGCACTTCGTTCCCATTATGACACTTCTTTTCCCCACTTTCTACCGAATTCTCGGAGCATTACTTGTTGAGTGGCGGTAAAGTAAGCGCCGCGCTTTGCGTCTTTACCAGAACGAGGAAAGTAAAATATTAAATATTTCATTACCACAATTAGGAATGAAATATTTAACTGTCGCGATTATAGTCGCACGCTTGTGGCCCTGCATCTCAACTAACAGCTTGCTGCGTGATAAAAAAGTAATAGGGAAGGGGGGGCCTAGTCAACAACAAAACATGTATTTAATCAAGTTTGATAAATACAATTTTTGTTGCTCACATGAAACTCAATACACCGTTGCGTAGAGCAATACATACCAAATCAACATCCATTTTGAAGTCTCCCTTATTAAACAATACGCCATCTGTTGCCTTCAACCCATAGTGTGCACAAATTGTTCTCAATTCCTCGTCACTATTGAATGCGAGCCAGCCCCTCACCACCGTTACGGGGACCGTCAATTGTTTGTTGTTGTATGCGACGCTTAGCACTTTGAATGCTCTTCTGTAATTTTTTCTATATTAATTATTAATAAATAAAAGGACTTGTCCTCACTGACTGAGGTAAGACGCGCGCACAGCCGTAACCGCTGATGGTGGAAACGTAAAATTTGGACAGATGTTTACTTTCGTAATCTGGACATCCACTAAGAAGGGATTTTGAAAAATTTTAACTCTAAAGGGGTGAAATAGGGGTTGAAAGTTTGTATGGAAAAAAAATTAAATCACCATCGATTCTTATAAAATTGGAAATTTAGATTTTTAAAAGTATTTAATTGAATACGTGTTTCATCGTTTTCAAGAATTTTCCCTCTAAGGGTGCAAATCGGGAGTTGAAAGTTTGTATGGAAAAAATCTTAAATCTCCACCGATTTTTATAAAATTTGATATTTAGACTCTTAAAAATATTTAATTGAACATGTGTTTCATGGTTTTCTAGAATTCACCCCCTAAGGGTGCAAGTAAGGGGTTGAAAGTTTGTATGGAAAAATCTTTAAATCGCCACTGATTTTTATAAAATTTTAAATTTAGACCTTTAAAAATATTTAATTGAACACATGTTTCATGGGTTATTAGAATTCACCCTTAAATACGCAAGCGAAGCTGCGCGCGTCCGCTAGTTATTAATAATTTTATCTATATCCATCTATCTGTGATATTTTATAATCGACGTGGCGCAGTGGCGCACCGTGTAAACACAATGGATGTTGTTTCGTTTCCAACTCAGGGTATCAATTGTTTAATATTTTGGTTTTCTCACTCTGGTAGAAAGAAAAAGTGGGGCGGTAATTTCCGCCTCTCAACACGCATTATCTGGGAAATTACGCGGTGCGCGGAGATGAGGAGTGTCTCGACACTAGATTCTCTCTGCCTATCCTTCTATATAGGATACAACATGAAGCTAAAAAAATATTTAGAAACCATTTACTAGACGTAGGCTGGGATTTCACCCATGTCATCGATGTGCCTGCTTTTCGTACGCAGCGCTTCGCCTCCACTTTCCTAATGCGAACAGCTAAGGAGTGGAACTCCCTGCCTGGTCAACTGTTTCCCGATAAATACAACTTGGCCGTCTTCAAGGAAAGAGTGAATAGGCACTATCTGGGTAAGCATGCTCCACCATCGTCCGCATCGTCACTTACCACCAGGGGAGATAGCGGACAATACAAAACATGCTTACCTATCTTCAATAAAAAAAATAAAAAAAAATTTTGGAAGTGTTATTCCACATTAGGGAAAGAAATATATTTCGCGAGTAATTTGAAAAAAAAAGTATTTAGAATTATTAAACACAAACACACCTTTGTATTAGAGGTAAGTTTAAATAAAGAGCAGCAAATGCTAGTGGACACAGGCTCCTGGCCAGTCTCCACATTCTTATATAATTGCCATGGATATTAGCAACTGCTATATTATATGCTGTTACCAATGCAGGACTGTAAACAATAAAAAACTAGAAATCATAATTGGTAACATATATTACAGGATTACTTATTACTAACTGCTACTGATGATTGAAGGTTCAATTCCACCTCCTAATTATATTTTTTATTTTGCAGCAAAACAAAGTGCAAAATGTCTCACAAATTGAGCGGAAAATGGGTATTAGGATATCTCAAAAACTAGAATCTCTCTGCCTACAATTCTATATGCAGGATACTTATTTATTTCTTTATAATTATTGGAATCGTAGGACATACATTACCATCCTCATAGCCACCATAAAGTTAGCTTTGGATTAGACTAGGATTTTTGTACTTTTGATTAATTCTTTCTGTAAGGGTGGTACAATGTGCAAAATTTCAGGAAGTCTTACAACAGGGGACCACAACTCATTGACTGTACTGTAAATCATTAAATTAAGATACTTCACTTACGTCTTTATTTTCTTTGGCAATGACAAATATCTATACAGTGGATGAACATCATCCAAATTACATAAAATATATAAAGACTCCATAAGTGTTCTATCACAGAACAACTCATTCCCCTTTTTTATATCTACACACATAAAAAAATCACATAATTTCTCAATATCAGGGCTCATATCCAAAGTGTCCGAGCAACTAAGGAATAATTTTAAGCATTGCAATAAATATTTTTTGTTTAATACTGGATCAAACTCGCTAGGTGGACTGTCACACATTCTGAAATAAAAGAAAATATCTGTTTAGTTCTACTATTTTTGTAGTATATTATGTGGATGTGGTTAGTAGTGTGTTGTGGAGTGTCATGCTACAAATATACACACGAATTATTTATGTTTTCATGATTAAGATTAAAAGGCCTTAGTGGTGCAGAGAGATTGTGTCTAAATATAAATGTAATAGTTGTGTGATAGATATATGTTTAATTCAATTCTCCATTGGGATAGAAAAATAAATTACAATTATTTCCATTTCTGTTGTTACATAGACAAACCGCAGCAATTGTATCAACCAATCAAATAAAACCGAGGGTTCATCTGCCTACACTACTAAATATGGTAAAAAGTGTAAAGCTACTTTATGTAATTAGGATTTACATAAATCTAGATTTCAGATACCTGTAACCATAATAGACATAAAATCTTATGATAGGCTCTAATAATAAGGTACATTTGTCACACTGTTGGGTAGGCATCCTCTGAATAGTCATATCTTGTAAGACTGCCATTAGTCTGTTATGTATAAAGTTGTACATCACAGACATCTTAACATCTTCTCTTTTTGAAATTCTAAAAAAAATAAGTAATTGATACACTTTAGTATGTGTTTGTTAAAACTTATGCATGATTTATTAAATAATAATTTCTTACAATGTGCTTTTACTAAATACATATATAATATAGTTTAAAAAATCTATAGAACAATTATTTTAACTTACTCTAATAATAAATAGTGCACTGTTTCCATAAGTACGTCGAAAGGCCTTAACAATGAAGAAACTGCCATATTTTTATCTGCAGCTGAGCGACTATAACTTTTCACCAATACAAATTTCGATTGCGTTACTTCTAGAACATGTATCATCTTTTCCTTTTTCCGCCTTTAAACAAACTATATAGGTGAAATTATCATTTATATAATTAAAAGGATATACTATTTATTATTTTTAAATTCAACTCACAAGATATATTCTTCTAGTGGACACATGGTAAGACAAGTTCCTATTATATCTTTTGTAGATTCCATACTAGAGGTTGCAGTAGACATATTTGTTATTTACTTTTAATTTTATTATTATAAAATGCATAAAAATACAATATTGAACATATTTTTGCACTTTTGAAATGACAGTTTGATATGAAAATTAAAATGACATAATGCATACGTGCGAAAACGCGATACAAACGTTTTAAATAAAATTTTATATTTATATCTCATTATAATTATCATAGCATATTAATGTAATTTCATTTTATGCAGCTATAAGAGTATTACGGCAAAATATTATTAAACATATAAAGCCTGAAAATTTTTAAAAATTTTAAAAAATAATAGCCTTTAAACCTCTTTGCCCTCGCAAAACTCGGTATTAAAGCCGCTAGTTCAGGTGAGGTATCAGATGAAACGGCTGAGCTAAACTTGGATTTCAGAGAAAAGCTCATGATCTCCAATTTTTGTATGGAACCTCGGAGGCCGAGTAGGACTCGCGCTTAACCGATTTAATTTTTTGAGTTCGTGCCGATTTAGGCATAGAACGTACCTACTCCAATAAAATAAAATAAAAGAAAAAACTCTTTTCTAAGAACAAACTTTTATTATTTGTTAATAAAATAAACTAAAAAGTTAAAAATAACTTACTCTAATAAGAAATATAACCCTTACTAAATAATAAAAGCGCGTTACATCTTGATAGCGAGAGGAAGAAAAGGTGCTGTATGTTGTTAATTATACCATCATAATAATATCTCATAACTTGTAAAAATAGCGGATAAATCCATAACCTTACAAATCACTTGCCGTGAAGTTCAAGAACGAATATGTGTACCCAAATCATTTTTTTATTTGTCTTATTCCATACGTAAGTAGATAGGTAATACTGATACTTTTTTTAAACCGCATTATAATTTGAAAGCTGCTTGATTTGAA
>HE671254.1:88956-110753 GCA_000313835.2 Heliconius melpomene melpomene
CTAATAATAAATAGTGCACTGTTTCCATAAGTACGTCGAAAGGCCTTAACAATGAAGAAACTGCCATATTTTTATCTGCAGCTGAGCGACTATAACTTTTCACCAATACAAATTTCGATTGCGTTACTTCTAGAACATGTATCATCTTTCCTTTTTCCGCCTTTAAACAAACTATATAGATGAAATTATCATTTATATAATTGAGAGGACATAATATTTATTATTTTTAAATTCAACTCACAAGATATATTCTTCTAGTGGACACATGGTAAGACAAGTTCCTATTATATCTTTTGTAGATTCCATACTAGAGGTTGCAGTAGACATATTTGTTATTTACTTTTAATTTTATTATTATAAAATGCATAAAAATACAATATTGAACATATTTTTGCACTTTTGAAATGACAGTTTGATATGAAAATTAAAATGACATAATGCATACGTGCGAAAACGCGATACAAACGTTTTAAATAAAATTTTATATTTATATCTCATTATAATCATCATAGCATATTATTGTAATTTCATTTTATGCAGCTATAAAAGTATTACGGCAAAATATTATTAAACATATAAAGTCTGAAAATTTTTAAAAATTTTAAAAAATAATAGCCTTTAAACCCCTTTACCCTCGCAAAACTTGGTATTAAAGCCGCTAGTTCAGGTGAGGTATCAGATGAAACGGCTGAGCTAAACTTGGATTTCAGAGAAAAGCTCGTGATCTCCAATTTTTGTATGGTACCCTCGGTGGGCGAGTAGGACTCGCGCTTAACCGATTTAATTTTTTGAGTTCGTGCCGATTTAGGCATAGAACGTACCTACTCCAATAAAATAAAAGAAAAAAAACTTTTCTAAGAACAAGCTTTTATTATTTGTTAATAAAATAAACTAAAAAGTTAAAAATAACTTACTCTAATAAGAAATATAACCCTTACTAAATAATAAAAGCGCGTTACATCTTGATAGCGAGAGGAAGAAAAGGTGCTGTATGTTGTTAATTATACCATCATAATAATATCTCATAACTTGTAAAAATAGCGGATAAATCCATAACCTTACAAATCACTTGCCGCGAAGTTCAAGAACGAATATGTGTACCCAAATCATTTTTTTATTTGTCTTATTCCATACGTAAGTAGATAGGTAATACTGATACGTTTTTTAAACCGCATTATAATTTGAAAGCTGCTTGATTTGAACATACGGCGCTCAGATTTCTTTTCTGACTAAGTAATTATTTGTTACTTACCTACCTATATTATAACTAATTATTTATTTTTAGTAAGTATTACAGCCAGTACATCTAAAATATATAAACTATAGGTGCTACTAAATGATCATTCACAATGAACTATATGTACCTATGTAAGTCTTAAATTATATAACATTGAACTATAATTCAACAAATTGGCCATGGTTTCGATCATTTGGATATAGCAATTTATTTGTACTCGGATTTTTCATTCTATTCATTAAAAATACATTAAAAGTTTAAAATGACACTGAATAACTATTTCAATGGAAAATGAATAATGAAGTTATTTAAATTTATTTTGAAACGTTCATTTTGATCAATCAGTGCTGTAAGTTGAAGTCAGAATTTATATTTGGAAAAATATTTTAAGATGGGCATTAAGCAATTTCTACGTATTATAATATTATCGACAATGTGTATAATTATTCCTGTTCTAT
Organism: Heliconius melpomene melpomene; assembly: GCA_000313835.2. NCBI lineage: Eukaryota > Metazoa > Arthropoda > Insecta > Lepidoptera > Nymphalidae > Heliconius > Heliconius melpomene. Next base: position 90,652 of record HE671254.1, read on the forward strand.
GTGTAAGTCTAAGTACCTTATAGTGTTTCGCTTTAATATTGAAGTAAGTAACATCGTAAAAAATATTTCACAGTAAGTAATAATTTGAAAATTACTTATTTGTTTGAACTATATACATAATATGGGAATTTTTAACCGATCTTATAAAAAGACGATATCTAATTGACCTGTATATATAAATATCTAATAGACATGTAATATTGCTGGCCAGTAGCCAGCCTACTTTATAGTAGGTAAGTATGTGTTAAAAAATAAAAAATGTAAGAAAATTTACCTATATAACCTTTACCTTTTCAGTTGAATGATATTACTGTTTTTAAATAATTTAGCTATTTTATTGTGTGACAAGAACAAAAAATATGATTATTTGTTTCCATTCTTGAGCCGGTGATACATGAGTAGTAAAAGATTTATGGAAGTAAAAATTTATATTTATAATTTTTAATTAATTACTTATAAAAGAATAAACATAAAAATTTAATCTATAGGGTGTTCAAGTGATACCAGAACGTACAAAAATTGTATTTATGAATGAAAAATATATATACAATTATTCGTTCATCATCAAGCGCTACAGTCGCAATGGTGGCTATTTCATAAACTCGGAATCCACAATCAAGTATGAGTGGAATAACAATGTTACGGTAAGTTGAAGTGATTTAAGAAGATATATTTTAAAAAAGTATCTAGTTATTTCATTAAGGTCTTATGATGTAAGACAGCGTCCATGCACTTAGGTATCTAGAGATATTTTCTCTGAGCTGGACTTTAACTTTGAACATTGATATGTTCGTTGTGTTGTGTTCCGTTGTTCGATACGTACCTACCTAATATCTGGAAGTTGGGCGGGAAGCGGAGATCAGAGTGTCCACTAGGTTATTTCTGCCTACCTTCATTTACACGGGATAAAACGTGAAACTACATTGAAAATTATCTAAGCATGCAATCTACATACTAGTTAACATTTATAAGGTAATTTAAATACTTAAATCTCAAGTAGGTACTTATGTAAAAACCCGGCGTTAATACTCAAGTCTTAACTATTATGTAAAAACCCGTAGTTCCGCCACTCAACACATTACGTGCCGAAAAATTCGTCGGAATAAGTTCCTTCTGCCACCCTGTTGTGTGCGGGATTCATCGTGAAAACAATTGAGCTTTATTGATGTTTATATCAAACTTGTCTAAATAATATTATAATATCAGTTGAATTTAGTTTTCTACGAGTTTCTACACAATGAGTATCGCCGCTCATTTATAGAACTGCACTACAAGTACTGTGACCTGTTGAGTAAAGAAAAGTTCTTGGGCTCTCGGATCAGGGACTACGTTACATGTCCTTTGCCAGCTGTAAGTACTTTTATCATAAGTAGGTATATTTCTATAGTTTACATCATATTAATTTTATTATTTTTATATAGAATTCATATATTTATTACAGTTATAGGTACATCATAGAATCCAGTTGTGGCGAAGGGGCACAAATTGTGACTTGAAGTTTTGGGTTCGATTCCGACTCGAGGAAATGATATATTTTTATTTTTTCGTTCTAGCGTCTAGGCAAAACCCGGCGTTGAGTTCCGCCACTCAATATAATTCTGTGTAAAATGGGGAACAATGTGTTTTAACACTAGGTTCCCTCTGCGTACTCGGCTGTGATCGGGATACAGCGTGAACCTAAAAAAATATATCTATATCGTAATTAAATAACAGTAGATTAAAATTTATTGTATAACAGAAGAAAATGTAACTAAAATTTTTAGGGGACCTACCAGTTCATGAATTTCACAGTACCCATGGATGAATTCCCCAACGTGTTCCCGTTTGAACATGCGCGAGTCGACGTGGAGTTCGCAGCGACCGCCACAAGCGAAACCATACTTAAAATATATTTCTACGCACATTTTAAGAATAAAGTGCATAAAAATTAATTTTAAATATTTATTAACATTTAAAAAAGTATATTATTAAATATTTTAAATATGTTTTATTTTTATGTGCCTAAACCTAAGCAGGAAGTGAGAATATCTAGGAATAAGTTACTTAATGAAGGTAGTCTTAGCACAGGGGCAAAGGCGTGCAACTGTAAACAGCTGAGGGAAACCTAAGATCTTAGTGTTAAGGACACTCCATTCTAGTAAGACATTTCCGTTCCCTACTTTTCGCCGAATTCTGGAGACTGAATGACATCAGTATATTTTGTACTGTTATAACAATTTTATTATTATGCCATTATTAGCCATATTATTATAGTTTTCAAATAATTAAAAAAATATATGGATAGTAAAAAACTTTATTATAAATTTCTCAATATTGCGTCATAAATCCTCATACATACATTGATATCACAAACTGGTTTATAATTACATTTTTAACATAAATATATTATTACAACAAAATAGTACACAAAAAAAACAAAAAGAAATCGATTATTTAAAAAATATTTATCTAAATTGTAAATAAAATAATATATATAATGACCTAAGCATTCACTTACTCACTAGATTGCTTATATTGAATCATAAGTTTGAGCTATACAAATAGGGGCTCTGCCGTTATTTTTCCCGTTTTAGTTGAAATTAAAATAAAACATTGACCTGAAGGGGAATTGTACCCACAACCGTCTTGTTTACAGTCAAACGACGTACAATTCACGTTCACTGCTTAAGAACAGGTTTTAGTAAAATTTTAAGGGTGATTCGACACGCATAAGCCCCCATTATATATAAATAAATAGTTTTTATTAAAAAAAACTATGTAAAATTTAATTGAGCTGCAAACTTGGAATGATAATAAGGAACTAACTAGTGTTTCTTAACAATTAAATAATATTTTAAAGAAATGATAAAAATGCTTTTTTAGTTCTTTTTTCTATTTATTTCTAAGCTGTATATTTATAATATATATAAATATATAGTAGTAGTATTTTTGATATATTTATATATATATAATATATATAAATATATCAAAAATACTATTTTTAAATATATATTATATTTTTTAACATATAAGTTTGTAATTTAGTGATGCAAATAATTAACATACTGCTGTATCTATTTGTAATATCTGTAACACAATTTTCATTTTGTTAGAGTGCAGTTTTTTATAGTAGGTATACACAAAATATTTCCTAAGAAACATGAAGTTTCCATTTCTTATATAATTTCAATATTATAACCATTTATAAAAATATATTGTTGCATATAAAATCATAAAAAAACCGCTTTTAAAAACATCAATAGATTGTATATGCATAATAGTTTATTTTGTAATATTTTTATATTTTAATATTTTCAGGAACTAATTGACGTCTTTCACAAATGATATTCATTGTGAGAAAGTAATATTCTTTTGCTATAATAATGCTACTTAAATCGATTATGTATATAAGTAAAAAACTCGATATCGAATTGAAAATATAAACATAATTAATAATTATCATTTTATGATAATCGAAAAAATTACACAAGCAATACTTATAGTAATAGATTTTTATATTATACATATATATTAGGTATTGTAAAATAGGAGTTTTTTAAAATAACCTAATTAGTTGGATTTCTTCGCTTTGGCCTTTGCCTTGTCCTTGCCCTTGGACTTCGATGGATACACCACGAAGAGACTTAGCTGGAATGCACATAGAGCAAACGCAACTACGTTTTGAAGCTGAAAATAAATAAAAAACATTATAAGATATTTTTTTATGTTAACGCTCTATCCGTATATAGCAGGGCAGACAAAGGGACCTGAAAAAGTAGTAAGACACTCCGTTCCTATTAAGACACTTCCGTTACACACTTTTCGCCCATATCTCGAGGCATTATGATTTAGTGACGAACTTCGATTTACCTTATTGCCAGAGCAGAGAAATGAAAATATTAAATAATTAATTTCCTCGACCGGGAATCGAACCCACAACCGTCGCTTTTACAGTCATTCCCTTGTGTCTTTGCTCCACGACGGCTTCAACTGGCTTCAAACTTCTATTCTTCTTTTCCTTGCTTATACCTAAATAATATAGTAATGAATCATTTAATGAGATGATGGCTCACAAAAAGGCCTTAATGGTAAAAAATATATTTGTATTTAAATAAATCTGTTCTACGGTTTCGGAGGATGCTTTAAAATAAAAAATACCCATTGCCCATATTTTTGTTCATATTAAATCTACAATTTTTATAATTATTGTTAACAATATGAAATAATTGTCCATTATCGTATCAAATTAAGTAATACATACTGATAACGTAAATATCATCATTAAATACGTTTAAATTTATCTTAATCTGCTTATAGGAGATACGGGACGCCATTGGATTTCGCCACCTAAATATAAATGCCTAATATTTACATATAATAGTTTGATTCTCAATTTTCCAATCTTTCGTGGTCGTTACGCATTAAATGTGTAATAGATTTCCATATCGAGGAATCGAATTAATAAATAAAATATGCTTCGAACGCGGCGTCTATAAGCGTGACGATGAAAAATGCCTCAAGTATGAAACGAACCTACAACCACGTACATACATTTTAACTGACCTAACATGCTGTCTATTTGAATTTATTTTAATAGATTGTTAAATATTAACTTATTGTTAAATATTTGCATCACATGCAAATCACAAATAAATGAAAAATATTTGACTTCAGCAATGTCTATTATCTGATAACAGTAGCTAAATATCTTTTGCGTTATCAGTTCGAACTCTTATCAGTGTCTACATATAGTACGAGTAATACGTAATATGTTACACATATAATAATTCCATAAGACATTGACAGATTAACGCCTACAAGCATCATGTTGTAAAAATAATTCACCATTTTTTTATTATAAGGAACTATTATAGTTTTAAAACATTGTTAAGATACTCCGTACGAGGGGAGCTATGAATCTCCATAACAGTACCACTGTTTGTCTAACCGAATGGGGAAATAAAAATAACTTAAATAACCTAATATTATTTATACGATATAATTATTTCGAATAAAATTATTTAAAAAACTAGTGTTTTTCATATTCTAAAAGTTATTTCCAGTCATAGTTGTTTAATGGTGTTATTTTTCATCAGCAGAATCATACTAACACGATTATGATACTTTTCTACTTCACTGCATTAGTGTATATGATCGTAAGATTATAAAAACGGTTAGTTTATAATATTATTCGTGAAATTATAAACTGTCCGACATTGTCAAACGCAAAAATTCACCATAGAATTCAAAAACTACTACAGTATTTACATAATTATTATATACATATATTAAATATCCTTCGCGCTTTTTGCCAACAGGGAAAAAATATATGGTTTAAAACCTTTTCCTTTACCTAATATTATGTATTTCTTTTTTCCTTAAAGAATATACGTTACAGCTAAATAATTTAAATTATTTGCATAATACACTGTTGACCTAAGTAATCTATATCGAGTCAAAAAAGAACATTATTAGATTTCATCTTTTTTTAAATATATTATGTTAAAAAGTCGTTCCATAACTTCAAATAAAATTATAAGTTCCAAGCAACAAAGTGTATACATGTGTATAACAACTTTATATAAACTTAGAATTGGAATTTGGATATTCGAAAAATACATAAACGAATTTCTATAAAATATATACGTACCCATAGTTCAATGTATTTCTAAAAATAGGTAGTTTTAGGATTAAAATACTTACCACAATAAACTTGTTCTTCAATATGATTCCGTATAACAACCACATGAATGTCACGATTGTACCAGAAAAGATGATCGGGAACGGCATACCTTCTGTGCTCTTATTTTTAATTATATGTTTCTGAAACAAAATAAATTGATATTATAAGAAGGAACTTCTTGGCATCCCATGGATCCACTGTAAAGGTCCATTGCGTTGCAGGATGAGTAGGTCAGTGACTCGTGAGGTTCAGTATGGTCGAAGTGTCGTGAAAATATAAAGGAAATTAACAATTTTACATGGCAACAAAAGGAAGAAGGTTACCACCACAAGGAAACTAATTTACGGCTAATTGTATACGTAATAGCCGCAAGATAGCCAAATAGAAACAGTTACGTAATCTACACGTCATTTCATAGTTCATAATATAATTAAATATTATGAGGTAAGTACATCTATTATAAATTAATAATTTCATTAAATAAAAAAAATCAAATCAGCTTCACGCTGTATCCCGCACACAGCAGGGTAGGCAGAGAGAACCTAGTGTTAAGACACTCGGTTCCCTACTTTCTGCCGATTTCTGGAGACATTGCGCGTTGAGTGGCAAAGCTCAGAGCGAAGAAATGTAAAATATAAACGTAAATAAATATTTCACTTCCTCGAGTGGGGATCGAACGCGGGGACCGCCACGACGGCCTCTAGTAGATTCTATTGTAGTAGTAGATTCTATTTAAAATAACCGTTAAAGTCATTTTTCATATTCTAGTGTAAGAAATTCTGTTCCTCAAGAATGGGCCAATTTGCGAGAGATTACATGTTGGGTTGCGGAATTTGAAGGCCTCACTTTTTCTTGTTATTAGTGTGAGGAAATGAAAATAATTCCTTCCCCCTAGTGACAATCGAACCCATAATCTTTGCGCACAGTCAGACACTGCTGTGCCACTACGCCACTACGAGCTATTCTGTTCTATTATTTACGAGTATGTTTTTTTTACTTGTGCAGGAAAGCATTAATTTATAATAGAAGAAAAATATAATTAAATTATTGTATGAACTAAAAATTACTTAGATTTTTTTTAACATCTTTTGTAAAAAATTGTTGCATCTGAGTAAATAACGTGACTTCATGGAATATTAGCAATGACACTGTTACTATGTCTAAAGCTTTATTTACAGTCTTCGTGTCATTAAAATTTGCAAACGTTTTACATATTACAGTAAACAGTATTTTATTATTTAAAATAACCTTACTAAGCAACGGAAAAGAAGGTCAATGTACTATTAATTATGTTAAATCGTTATATAACAAAATGGCTTCACGCATGTAGCAAAGTAGGCAGAGGGAACCTAGTGTTAAAAACTCCGTCACCCACTTTCCTCCGATTTTTTTAAGCATTGCGTGAGTTGTTGTCTCATAGTGAGTTGTGTTTATGTAATTTAAATTAATCACATCACACACCTTCGGAGAAAGAAAATTATTTTTAGAGAAACCAGTCCGTTTTAGAAAAATACGAAATTAAGCATTTTTTCTAAGAGTGATAAATACCTAAAATATAATATTGTACAAACACTTAAAACACAAATATCTGTCCCGGGCGGAGGTTGAGCCCACGACCTCTATCTTAGCAAGTCAATAACCGCAAGGAGGCATACAAACTATCAAAAAACATCATATATTTTTTGGTCTTCTTTAATTCTACCTGGTCAACCAGTTCGTAAAATGGGGTACATTTAAGTTATAGCTAATTTGTATTAAGTTGTTTTAATTTTAACCTTTTTGGGAGGACAAACAAACTGGAATGGATATTTTGAAAAATATCGAAATGTGAAGTTTTGAATAAAAAACAGCTTTCAATAATTTATATGTGTCTTTTCAATAATAATAACATTACGAAAAGTAATCTGAATAACCAAATGACATACACATGTTTTTAATAACAGCCAGTGAATAGTTCTTGCTCTTGTTTGTGCTCTATTAATATCGTATACTAGCGGACGCGCGCAGCTTCGCTTACGTATTTAGGGGTGAATTCTAATAAACCATGAAACATGTGTTCAATGAAATATTTTTAAGAGTCTAAATTTCAAATTTTATAAAAATCGGTGGCGATTAAAAGATTTTTCCATACAAACTTTCAACCCCTTATTTGCACCCTTAGGGGGTGAGTTCTAGAAAACCATGAAACATGTGTTTAATTATATACGTTTAAGAGTTTGAATTTCAAATTTTATAAAAATTGGTGACGATTTAAAAAAACCTATACAAACTTTCAACCCCTTATTTGCACCCTTAGGGGGAGAATTCTAGAAAACGATGAAACACGTATTCAATTAAATACTTTTAAAAATTTATATTTCAAATTTTAATCAAAATCGGTGCCGATTTAATTTTTTTTCCATATAAACTTTGAACTCCTATTTCACCCCTTTAGGGTTAAAATTTTTCAATATCCCTTCTTAGTGGATGTCCAGATTACGAAAGTAAACATCTGTCTAAATTTCACGTTTTTACCATCAGCAGTTACTGCTGTGCGTGCGTCTTACCTCAGTCAGTGAGGACAAGTCCTTTTATATATATAGATAATATATTAATAATTTAATATATAAAATGTTAACAAAAAAATCACCGAAACGTTTCCAAGTTCCGCGGCTGCATGTCGCGGTACATTCTAATATTTATAAGTATTCTAAAAAGGTTTCTTATTCTTTTTAATAAATCAGCGTCATTCTGTATCCCGCTCACAGCAGAGACAGAGGGGGAGCCTAGTGTTAAGACACTCCGTTCCCCACTTTGTGCCGAATTCTGGAGGCAATGCGTGTTGAGTGGCAGAACTCAACGCCGCGCTGTGCCTCGACTTCAGAGCGATGAAAATGGAAATATAAATGTAAATAAATATTTCACTTCCTCGAGTGGGGATCGAACTCACAACCTCCGCGTCCGCGCCACAGTCACACCCTTGTGCGCCACAACGGTTGCGTCATTACCTTCTTATAACTATATTAAAAATAATAATGAATAATACAAGCTATACTCACCAAATTCAACAAAGGAGAAGCTATCAAATAGAACATGAAAGCAGTTATAATACTTCCAAATCGATTTTCAATTAGTTTAGGATCTTCCATTTCAGCGTATGCGAGTAATCCGACACAGACAGCTAACGCCGCACCGGTTTGAACCCACACTTCGTTCACTTTGTCCCTGGAGTACATGTAGTACACCATCATGTATACAATACTTAGGGATATACCGACAAAGTTGACTTGGATCATTGTGTCGTCGCGCAGCATGAAGCCGAACTTCAAGTTGAGGACTCCCCTGTTGAAGAATAATAAAATACTTAAGTAATAAAATAAAATTACAGTTTCAAAATTGTTAGCCTAACTAGCGGTGGTAATGCAGTTTTTTTAACGCTAGAGGAATAAATTTACTTCTACTAGTAGAAAACGAATTAGGTTAAAAAAATTGTCAGTCTAAATTTTGACTTGGCAATTTTTTACCACCACGCGAGCCAGTAGTCCAGTGCAAGCTGGAAGTATGGTAACTTGCAAATATAATATAAGCCTGTACGTAAAAAATAATTGTCAAGTAAAATTTACAGCTTCAATTATATCTCGAGTGAACATTCGGGAGAATTTGGCATGCATATAGATCTCCCATTCTTTTGTCGATGAAGTCGAGAACGACGCATTACATAACATTTAACTTGGCCCTCATTTCGCAATTATGTTTTTGATGGCGTGAATACCAATCTCAGTCAGGCGGATGTTTGTCTGAAATAACCGAAAACTTTTTTCCCGTCTGATAAAATTAATTAAATTCCTGTTTCAGATACATAACGTTATGTCACCATATTGGAGGAAGGTGATAAATTTAATTAAAATTGATCCTCATGCTACGCATAACAAGCGAAAATAATATAATTATAAGTAGTTAATTAAAAAAACACGGCTTTTTACACTAGTGCTACAAGTGCTATAGAATATGTTTTGTTATGTGTAAATGATATGAGCGTAAACTCAAGTAGTTTACTATAATATGAACTTGCACCAAGTGAAAACTGAACCATCCACCCATGGCGTTTACAGTCAAAGGCTGCCCCACTGCGCCATCATCGCCTCGAATTAGGGCTAATGTTCATTGGTTATTAAGTAACTCCTTATACAGCATTCGGGGAGTCCCCGAAAACTAATGAAAGTAAGCTTTTTATATAAGATCTACATATATACGGCATTAGGACCGTGGGTACATCTCGCCCAGGCCCAAACAACCTGAATCAATTCATCGGTAAAGCAAGCGTGACGGTCACGCACCCCAACGAATAAAGATAAGCCCATATAAATATTTTCGTGACCGGGAATCGAAACAAGAACTACCATCCAGTCAGACACTTACCAACTAATTAATTTATAATTAGCTATTATTTAAAATTTGTTTTATTTATTGTGAATTCATATTGAACAAACAAAATTAGTAACAACGGTTTGCTATCGGTCGTGTCTTTACAATTCAAAGTGACATTGACTTACGGGCGTTATAAATTATAAGTTACGTCTTTTTATCAATAGAAATTGATATGAAAACATTTAAAATTGATATTTGAAATCCTAGGCGGTGGTTTTTTTTTTATTGAAAACTTAAATAAAAAAATTTAGTCTAAGCTATACATTCTACTTATTTAAACCTTTTCAACAGCAACTTTTAATAATAAATATATTAATTTCAAAGTTTATATAACTATCGATTGTTAAGGAGCGTACGTACCTACTACATAGTACGTATCTATAACGAGCGTATAATATCTCAGTAAAGATATGGACATAGACACAGTTAATGTTTTCGTAATAGATTCAATTTAAGAACAACAATTGAAATATACGTGTTTTATAACAGTGGGGAGCTATTGTTTACAGATTTATATTTTATAGTAACCTCGTACGGCGTACCTACATTATACATATATACACTCAATTTATATAGATTGTACAATAACAAATATTTGCATCAGAATGCACCAAAGAATCACCAAGAATAGAACTCATAGCCTTGGAAATAAAATGGATATTTTTTTATTGAAAGTAAAAGTTACTTGACATTTTTTTTTATATGTTGGCATTTTTACACTGAAAATAGATGTAGAGATTTGAGTTTCTTTAACTAAATATTATGATTCAGAAAAACGAGAAATTACCAAATTATTGAAGTGGTCATGACTTAACTATGTTTTATGTAAGCATTTATATTTCAAACAATTTCGATAGCTTGTCGACATCTAGTAAAATATTTAAAATCGACACTTTCCCACGAGAACTAAAAAAACTAAATTGGATTCAAAACTCATCAGACTAATATATGTAGATATATTTATATAAAATGGCCTTGTCGCCGCATGTAGAGCGATCCAACTGTGCTGGACCGCTCTACATGCGTTCTGAGTTGGTTGGTCAATAAAATAAAATATTTATGCCACAAAATTTCATCTATGTATGCTATAAATAAGTGTTTTATTAATTTGGCCGAAACTTGATATTGTTTTTAAAATTATATTATTATTATAAAACGAAAGTTATGCAGATTAGTAAATTAATAATTATTTACTTCAAGCGGGCGAAGGCGCGAACGGGTCGATAGTAAGCCAATAAAATTGTAAGGAAACTATTTTAAAGGACGCATTTTAGAATAATTTATAATTTGAATTATGTATGTTGAAAAAAGTTTCTATAATTATTCAAATTAATACTAAGAAATATAATAGCTAGAATTTGAATAATGAATACTTAATGAAAAAAAAACTCGTGCAAAAAAAGGCTTTAAGTTATTCGTAAAATATTGTTAATAACATATTTAAGTATACGTACTACAAAATAGAAAAAATAAGATTAAAAATCAATTTCATAAATAAACTTTTAAGTTCCTTATTTGTAAAAATTTAAGGCCTTACCACTTCACATAGCCAGAAACTTCACGCCACGACTAGCCTTAAATTTACGAAGTACCAACTACATAATTTTAATTTCTTTTATTAAATCGTCTACAAGAAATTAATTTAATATAAGAAGATTTTTTTGTTTTCGTTTCACACTTTATCCCGCATGTTCTTCAATGTAGTAAGCCCTTCTAAATATAAATATCAACAGTTTAATTTTCACTTACATTATAAGACCGCCCAAAAAAGGCATAATTCCTATCCCTTTAGTGCTGCCTTGTTTATAAATATCATAGCAAATGAAAGCTCCAGAGAACATCTGCCCCATGGTCACCAAGCGAGTGATTATAGCCACTGGCTCCTTGTAAGGTTGCAGGACATCGCCAAGCGCCTCCATCTTTGTATCTGGAACAATAAAAAGTACTATTGAGGCCAGTCGTTATATATTTTGTTTGGTGGAATGTGTTAAAATCAGAAACTATTGTGTCAAATGGAAAAGTTATTTTTGTGTTGGATAGAGCATTTATCGATGAAGGCTATTACGATATAAGTACGAAGTAGTAGTTTCGATGTCATCCACTGTACCTAACTATAGGAGTATCCATAGTGTAAAGGATTTGCGATTGTAAAACGCGACCGGTTGTGGGTTTCATTCCCATTCGAGGAAATTAAATATTTAATATTTTAATTTCCTAGTTCTGGTAAGAGTAGAGGCATTGCATGTTGAATGCCTCTCAGGGTCTCAACACGCAATGCCCCAGAATTCGGCAGAAAGTGGAAAAAGGAAGTGTCTGACCACTAGGTTCCCAATGACTATCCTGCTACATGCGGCATACAGCGCAAAGCTTAAAAAAACATAGGATAATGTTAAACTAAAACATTATCCTATGTTTTTTGAAGCTTTGTGCTCCTATAGTATAAAATAACTGAAATTTCACTATGTTAGATAAATATTTAAAAAGCAATAAAAATATTGATAATATATTTTATTTATATAAAAAGTAAATATAATTTGAAATTATACTTTATCTTTTGATTATTTCTTTTTATTACTATTTACATTATTATTTATTTTTCAATCCATTAAAATATTTAAACATGTCCTTGTTTATTTGTGGAGAACAAAAATCCAAAATTTTGTCTTTGTCAATGACAAACATATAAAGATTTTTAGCAAACTTGATTTTAGAGGTCATTGACAAATGCCAAAAATTTCATGAAAGCTTAAAAATAAAATTTGTGCATGTTTTTGGGGTTATTATAAGTCGAAGTTGAATATAGGAGTACTTGTATATATAATATTTTATGTGTATATATTTTTTTAAATATTTAAAATATTTTTTAAATGCTTAAAATGACTGTGGTATGGCAAAAAATGAAAAAGAAATTACCGCTGCAAAACAAACCTCTTAACTCTTAACAAGTGTGGGTCACAAACAATCACATCCTCACATTTATAGAACAAATGGCTAGTAATTGATGCTAGTGCGTCACAAACACACCCACCAATTAGTGACATCACTACATACACAAATAACTATGAGAAATATAAGGACTATATATTAAATCCTGTTCTATAGTAGTGTAAAACTATTTTTACTTAATTTGAAAACTTAAAACATTAATAAGTAACATTCTTTCTTGTTAAATGATTAATCTTAAAAAATAATCTTTTGGTAGTGGAATTTTCTAAAACTTTTTTTAAGCAGATGCTTACAATAAAGAATATATAAAAATATAGTTTTAGACAAGACTATGTGTGCAGGATGTATGGCTTAATTCATGATGAGCATTTGAAGGGTTTTTGTGAGGTACAGGTTGAAGTTCTGCTACTTTTTTTTTTTTCATGTTTTTAAATATATTCCAAAAAGTGTAATAAATATCCTAAGAAATAAACTGTACTTCATCCAACACAATCAATTAGAATTTTAATTGTGTGTTACGAACAAAAAATATTAACCTAGTTATGTATAAACATGTTGACTAAATATATTCTTTAAAAAACAAAAATCTTTTAAAAATTATTAATATTGCATACTAAATATGCCATTATAAATTTTATTGAAAAAGTGTTGTATATTAATTAATATAATATCATTTTTATGACAACCATTTCTTATTTATGTAGCTTGCAGCCTATTTAATAATTAATATATCTTTTTGCAGATTAAAATTAGCATTTCATACTACAAATGACCTTGCTAATAATTAAATGTTTGTTCAAGTTTCAATACCTATGTTCTCAATTAGAATTGTTCTAGTAATCATTATTTATATTTCTGATTTATTTGTTTAATTGGACTAGTGCTTACTGCTTAGTAACTGTTTGTTGAAATTCAACAGGATACAATTTGTATGATGAATATGGACAGTACGAGTACATTAGTAGAACAGTTTACAATATATTTAGTTGTATATAAACATTGGGTTATCAGTTATCTGGCAAAAATTTAATACTATAAATTAAACTTGCCCTAGGAGTGATTGTGTAAGAAATATAGTACTATAGCCCAAGTTTATTATACAAAATTCTTTTATATAGTAAAGTTGAGTTGAGTTGAGACACTACATTCTATAATATACGCCCATTTTAATAATACCTAATAATACTTAATGGCGAAACTTCATACCACACTTTATCTAGACAAACCGGGCAAACGAAAACTTTACACAAATTTATACATGACAATAAATAAAAATTTATATATATTTGGAAAAATAAACACTACAATTCTTTTATTTTAGAACATTGTTAAAGTACTTTGTTTATTAAAAATAATGTATGAAAATATAATGTTTAGAAATAATGTATTCAAAAAGTTTGTTACTTTGTAATAAATTTTGATAATATTACCTTTAAAATAATTTGGAGTTTAAAATATTATATCCGACAGTGCGGGTGCTTGCACAACCCAAAAGCCAAATTAGAAATTCTTAAAAATTCTGAACAAGACAATTCGTCTTCAAGAACAATTTAAATCTGAAAATTGAAACGTGTGGTTGAAGGTTGATATAACTGATTGGACAAATCATAAATGACAATTGACATTTGCCATTGCCACATAATGACAAATATGTAGTAGGAGAAACTGTAAGCCTTGCCACACACGTACAATAATATTGTCAATATAGTACGTATTGTTAATAATATTGCGTGTGGTGGACGGTTGTCAATATTATTGTAGATTTCTAGAAATTTTGATTTTGCCACGACAACATCGGTGGGAGGCAGGGTTATTGTCAATAATTTTCTCGGGGGCGGGTGCGTCGCAATATTTTAGTTGAAAAAAAAGCAGGCGGACGCTTATACTTTTTATTCAAGATGGTCGACGAAAACAGTGCAAATAGCGAAATTTAACAGTGCAAATAGTTAAAATTACTAATCCCACGGAAAAATTCTCTATTAAATATTGTTTTTCTAAAGTAGGAAACTTTTTCAGAGCTATGGAATACATCTATTGGTACCATCTCTCTATAAAGCTAAGAAAAATAATGTGTCAAAAAAGCCCCTAGTTATTAACAAAAAAAAATTAAATCATCCTCTGTTAGTAAAATTAGCTTTACGCTGTATGCCACATATAGCAGGGTAGAGGGAACCTAAGGATAATAATTGTAATTAATTACCATAATAAAGGGATTATCATTCTATTAATTATTTTATTTCCTTAGGTTCCCTCTGAATTCCCTGATGTATACGGAATAAAGCGTAAAGCTAATTTTACTAACAGACGATAATTTAAAAAATGATTTTTTTTATAAATACCAGCTTTTTTAAGACATTATTTTTGTTCACTTTATCGCAATATGCTTCAATAGATGTACTCCATAGCTCTGGATAAGTTTTAATAAACTCTCTTAAATATTGTTTTACCGTTGGAGTAGCAACATAATTTTCCCTATTTACAGTGTTTTCATCGTCAACTTTGAATAAAAAGCATACGCGTCCACCTCCTTTGAAGTCTTTTTTCAACTAAAATACTGATAAATTGACCGAACACACAATATTATTGACAATACGAGTTGCTTACGGTTCGGAAATATGAAAATAAATGTTTTTTTTATTTATCTGTGGTAAAATAAAGAAAAATCACTAATGTCTTTGGTTGTCATGTCAGTTTTCAGTTTTCCCAAGATTTTCACGATTTTTCAGCCATCTCGTTCTATTTTAAGACGAATGAGTGATAAGAGGTTCTTGAAATTATCCGTTAATTCGCATTAGTAATGTGTTTTGTCATAAAAAGCACGATGTCAGTATGAAATTCTATGCATAGTGCGGAAGTTTGAGTGCGAGGTTTAGTCAACAGTGTTCAATAATATGCAATGGAAATACAAGTGTTTAAAGGGACGATGGCTGTGGCTTCTGTTATTAGTGATTATTCTCCCGATCCTAGTAGCACAAAAGATCGGTGACCCTTATAAAATACTTGGTATTCATCGACGAGCAACGCTGACTGAAATACGTAAAGCATACAGGCAGTTAGCTAAAGAATGGTAAAATTTTATTCTAGTTTTAAAAAATCTTTTTGTGTAATTAGTATAAAATGAAAAAATATAGCTCACCTGTTTAACGTGATAATATGTATTAAGTATTTAAACAAGTAGACAAAGTCCATGTCTTTATTTTAGTTTAAAATAAAACCCAAATTAAATGCATACTAGTATAGATATAGAAAAGGCTTATGATTTTTAAAACCATACATACCTTATATGTTATTTAAATAGTTAATTAATGTAATCCAAATTTTCCAAGCAATTAAATGTAATAAATAAAGAGTTTTCTAATAATGAATAAACAAATATTTTAGGCATCCTGATAAAAGTGAGGACCCTAATGCTGAAGCTCGGTTTGTTGAAATAAAGCAAGCTTATGAGTTACTGTCAGACACTGAGCGCAGACAGGCATACGATTTGTATGGCATTACTAACGAAGATGATCACATGTACAAACAAAGGCATGACTATAGTCAATATGCTAGATTTAGGTATGTATTTCATGATTAAATGATTATTAATTTTCATTTCATTGTTGTAACAATTAATTAATTAATCTGTACACATATATTAGATGATAGATAGATATAAAATTTTAAATGAATTTTTATTTATGTATTATTATATATATTAAAATACTACATCAATTAATTAACTTTGCTTTAGAAAAGATGAAAATAAATAATAAATGAATTATCATAAATAGGAATAAATGTTTATATATTATTTATATTGATTTTTTTTACAGCAATGACCCATTTGAGTACTTTAGCACGCATTTCCGGACACAAGACCAGGATATAACTTTATTCCACAAACTGTCAGTCACTGCAAGGTACATAAATATTATATTAAGTAACTTTATAAATAGCTACAAAACAGTATATGTACAGAAGAATAGAGCTCAAAATGTACAATCACTTTTGGCTAAATTAGAGATAAGTAGTAGTCAAACTCAACACTATGTTTTACTTTACCATTACCATTACCAGGAATTAACTTATTCTCCTATGTGGATGTTGGACCCACAGCCATCATATTAACAGTCAGATGCTGTCTTCCTAGACTTTTGACCTTAGTCATGTTAATGACTTCATTAATAAGTAATTAATAGAAAAACATTGAAATACTTAATAAAACTATCAATACTTGAGAATCTAGCCTCAAGCAGTATTAGTTGAGTTTGACCTGTTGCCATAATTTTGAGTTATAATATATATATCTATTTTTTATGACAATGAATGTTTTATTTACTAATATCAAATGATCTAATTAACAGACATTTTGAGAATAATATCCTTGAGAAGAGCATCCACACGCCAGCACTAGTACTGTTTTACACAGATTGGTGTTTTGACTGTGTAAGAGCAGCTACTTCATGGAGACGCCTAGTAGAAGCCCTTCAACCCTTAGGCGTTACCATGGCAACAGTCCACGCTGGGCATGAAGCGAGCCTGGCAAGACGTATAGGAGTACACGGGGTGCCATGTTTGACACTGATACTGGAGAAACAAGTGTATATTTATAAGGAGGGCCTGTCGTCATTGCCTAAGATATTAGGTAAGTACTTTTATTAGATTTTTACGCTTTATCTGGCAGGGGTAGAACATAGAAAGTGTTAAGAAACTCAATCACCCATGCATCACCCAATTCTTGAGACATAGTATGTTGAGTGACGGAACTCTATGTTGCACTTATTCTTACTTTCTTTTCTATTTTATATATTATTTTAAATTGACTTAAAATAAAAAAGACAATGATTAAAGATAAATTACCTTTATAAGTTTTCATTTAGGAACCTGATGCTGCATTGTTTTACCAAAGGAAAAAAAAACAGAAAATGAAAATAATTTAAATATAGACAGGGGATGGAACTTTTAATCATTATATATGATCTTAATGCATTTACGCAGGTATCTATGCATTTAAGTGCATTATACATTTTTGATATACGACCACGACGCGACCACAGTACTGTACCTTATATCTTCATAGCATAACAATTTTTGACAATTTGTTAATACTAATACTATTTTATATATGACAATAATATATCTTTTGTGGACTAGATTTCATTCGCTGGAAGTTTCCATACAGACTGGTCAGAAGTATAACAGATGGCAATGTGGACACATTTGTTGGTGACTTTGAAGATAACAAAGTAAAAGCTCTTATATTTGAAGAAAGACAGAATATTAGACTGCGGTATTTGATAACTGCCTTCCATTATAGAGATAGGGTGTCTTTTGCGTACGTATTTGTTAATGTAATTCTTTTTTATATTAATTACAAATATTTTTTTATAATTTAAAAATATATATTGATAACATTTATATGTTAGATGCTACTTTGTCTTAATTGGACAAAGTTTAGGCACATTCAGGTTATATATTTGGTAAATATATTTAAAAGAAATAAAACTTGTAAAGTACTACTAGTAACTATTAGTAACTTAATTTATAGTAAATATATATTTGAAAAATATTTTTTTAACAAGTACAACATCTAATTAAGCCATCACTATAAATAATCTATCTAAAATTCCAGCTTCGTCGACATAACGGCGTACAATACACAAAATGTGACAGCTCGATACAAAATACAACGAAGTATGGACACTATGGTCCTCCTCAAGGAAGACAGTCAGGAGCCAGCGGCCACTGTCAGTACTACGGAGATACCTACGCAGACATTGAGACAGTTGATTGAGGCCAATCAAATGTTGACATTGCCTAGGCTTTCTTCTCAGGTATAATTGTTTTGCGTAAGGTACAGTATGGTGAAAGAATCGAGGCCGCCTTGAAGTTAGCCGTCGGTGGATGCTCAAATTTGTTATAAGATATTGTTTGTTTTTTTTTATGAGTGTACAATACACAAAAATTTAGAAAGCCTAACTTTAAGATGGCTACGATTTCTCGATCGTACTGCTGGTAGAAGGAGTTTAGTTAGGCATCTCTATAAAAATACAATGTATTATGGACAGTATGTTCAAATGAAAATAACTAACAGTTGCATATGACATATAAATGCATTATATCATAATAATTACTGTGATGTAGTAATATAGTCTTACCCACCAAATGTAAGGATAACATAAAATACAAAAATGTTTTTTAATTTAAGAAGGTAGTTCCTGAGATAAGTTCTACCGAACGAACACTTCACTTTTATAGTTATCATGCATCATTCAGTTATATATTTTCTATCCTCAGAGTGTTCTAGACACAGTATGCCCAGTGGAATGGCGTGCAACTCGCCGCCGTCTCTGCTGCGTGCTTATAGCGCGCGACGTTCGTGCACACGCTCGCAGTGTCGCGCAATTACGCGCTCTTGCGCGTCGTGCGCCCGACCGTCTGCGATATGCGTACGTGTATGAGCACTCTCAGCCCGAGTTTGTGGGCGCGCTGGCCAATGGGAGCGGTTAGTGGATTTTTTATTAGTGTGATATAACAGGACAGTTGTGGGTTCGATACCCCCACGAATGTTTGTATTATAATTACATGGTAATCTCTGGTAAATATAGTGTGGTGTTCAGTTCTGCCATTCAATGTGGAATGTCTTAAAATATTGGATGGGAGGTTTTTTTTTCTTCAATTTATTAATAAGTATTACATAGCGCGACCATTATTAATTATTGTTTTATTTGTATATTTTAATCCTCTGCAAAAAAATTGCAAGTCATATATATACGAGGTGTGTTCAAAAAGTAAGGTGACTTTTCAAATTTGGCGGGCAACGTACTTTCGATTATCGATTTTTTTATTTTGTTATGTTGGTACACTCTTCCCGAACATCTGTACCAAGTTTCAAGTGTATAGCATTTTTTGTTTGGTTGGGAGAGGCGTAAAGGTTATAAGTGTTTTGCGTGCTCGGCGATTTCTTGCTATCGAAAAATATGGATCAAAGGATTTGCATCAAATTTTGTGTAAAAAATAAAATAAAGTGCTCCGAAACACTTAAAATGTTGACAGTGGCATACGGTGAAACTGTTCTGAGTAAAAAAATGTTTACAAGTGGTAC
>HE671254.1:110853-122628 GCA_000313835.2 Heliconius melpomene melpomene
ATTTGCATCAAATTTTGTGTAAAAAATAAAATAAAGTGCTCCGAAACACTTAAAATGTTGACAGTGGCATACGGTGAAACTGTTCTGAGTAAAAAAAATGTTTACAAGTGGTACAAACTCTTCCAAGATGGCCGGGAAGATGCCAATGACGAGCCTCGCTCTGGACGCCCAAGCACGTCAACAACTGATGAAAACGTTCAAGCAGTGAAGAAAATTGTTCTGGAAAATCGTCGAATCACTATCAGAGAAGTTGCTGAGGATGTTGGTATATCGCTTGGCTCGTGCCATGAAATTTTTTCTAACGTTTTGGGCATGAGACGTGTGTCAGCGAAGTTTGTTCCGAAATCGCTAAATTTTGACCAAAAGAACCGTCGCATGAGCATCGCTCAAGAACTGTTGAATGACGTCAACGACGACCCAGATTTACTCAAAAGGGTCATAACTTTTTCTTGTGACTTTTTCTTGTTCCCAAAACTAAAGAGACCTTTGAAAGGACGGAGATTTGCAACGATTGAAGAGATAAAGACTGCATCGCTGGAAGAGCTCAAGGCTATACCGAAAAGTGGTTATGAGAAGTGCTTTGACGATTGGAAAAACCGTTGGCATAAGTGTATTGTATCTGAGGGGGATTACTTTGAAGGGGACAACATAAATATTGATAAATAAATAAATATATTTTCTTAAAAATACAAAGTCACCTTACTTTTTGAACACACCTCGTATGATTTATTTTTCATTTCCGTAAACTTAAATATCAATTTCCAGGTATAGACACATCAACATTAGAACACCGTATAGTAGTAATATGGAGGCGGGAAACTTCTAGAATCCAATACGAGTGGCTCAATGAGACCTGGCCCACGTGCAACCACTGTCCCGAAGACGAAAGAGAAGGGAGGGAGGAGACACTTAAATACCACGAGAGATTGAATGAAACTAAACAAGCTTTAGAGGAGTTGGTGAAGAGACTGCTGAAGCCTACTGAGGTTGTTGCTTATGAGACTAGGATACAGGTATGTTTTTGTGTATGAAAATTAAGGCTTAAGGCCGTCATGATGCAGTGGGAGGTAAATATGGCGGTTGTGGGATCGATTCCTACTTGGGGAATAAAGGCCAAGTGCAGTGGTGAGTCCCGCCACGCAACACACAATGTCTTGAGTGCAATCAAAATTGGGTGGACGCCAGACGGCGTATAGTTGCTCAGCGCCAGAGTGAAGAAATTAAAATATTAAATACTTTATTTCCGCAGGTGGACATTGAGCCCTCAACCTGGGCTTACAACACATACATTTACAGTCACACAATTGTGGAAATGGGCACAATCAATCATTGCATATATACCTTGTAACTTAATTATAATTTTTTCTTATAAAAAAGATGAAAAATAAAAAAAAAGAAATCGAATTTTAAAATACAACCGAACTAAATATTCAGAACCTCACTAAGAGGACGCGTTAGTGGTGCTCCATCACAATCTAAATTGAAATTTAATACTGGAAAAAGAGGAAAACTAAAAAAAAATATTATTTTCTTCCCAGGAATTAGCAGACGAGGCTGCAGCGGGCGCAGCGTGGCGGGTCGTACTCCGCGTGTGCGAGTGGGCGGAGCGTGCGGCGGCCGCACTGCGCACGCACCATGCGCTGTCCGCGCTCTCGGTCCTCGCGACGGTCGCGCTCGTGCTCTCCGCTGGATACTTTATGGCGTATCTCATGTAAGTGTATATAGACACCCACTCATCCTCACACACGCACAGCTATATACTTTCGCGCAAGAACTAAAACGTAAACTACCCATCACATACATTCGTATACTATTGTGAAGAAATTTTTGTGAAGGAAGCCTACATCGAAATAATAAAATAGAAAAGTATCTATTTGGATAATAATAAATAAATTGAGGCTGGGTGTAATCCAACGTTTAAAAAGGAGTGGGTGGATCGCGCTGTTGCTGTTGTTGCTGTAGTGCTTGCTGCTGGGTATTTTATGGCTTCTTTTATGTGAATATGTAGTACGACCGACTGAAGCTAGTCTTTATTAACTTATGCACATTGTTCACTCAAGACGAAAATAAAGAGAAATTCTAAAATACAATGTGCGCAGTCGTCTCCAGCTTGCCTTTCAGGGTGACCGCAATTTTATAATACATTAGCGCGGCTTCGCCTGAGCTTTAATTATTACTTTCATGTTCTAATTACGTTATAATTTTAAAGATCTCGAGAAATCGTTCTTAAGATGCTTGAGAGCGATCTTGAGGTGACTTATAGATTATAATTTATGAATGAAAACGGGACCTCAAGATCGATCTCAGAGTTGACAGCGGTTTATAAAGACCGTCCTCGAGCGGTTTATATAGACTCCGTCCATTTCTGATATCTGAAATTTTTATGTCGGTTTCATGTATGGTTAATATAATATTATGAATATCTCATAATATTGGTTACGGTCACGGAACTTCATAAACTCCTTGGTGTGTTACATACATGTGCTTGAGTGGATGTGTGTGTGCTTATATATGCTTGCAAGTGTATCTCTGTGCGAGTATGAGCAAGAGTAGATGTACGCGTGTATAAGGGTGAGTGGTTGTGTACGTCAGTATATTTGGGAGCTTTCGCAGGTTTATTGGTTATTTGACCAATTTCTGTATCTTTATGTCACGTAATGTTTTTTATTAAAATATTATTTTTAAAAGAAAATTTCTCAAAAATGTATTAACAGACGTATAGAAGAAGAATCAGTACAACGACAGAAGGAAGAGCGGCGACGGCAAAATGGTACCAAACGGAACAATAATGAGCCACAACCCGAGATGAGATTACATGAATTGCGAACTGAGAAATATAATGGATTGGTCAGGTAAGGGACATCTTTATACAAATAATTCTGCATCAGCCTATTGGATTTTATATCCAATTATATAAAGTGCAAACATACACACCATTACATATATAATTTCTTTTTACATTAAAAAAAATATATATATATTTTTTACATATATATATATATCTTTTCCTTTTCTCTTCACTAAGAAAGATATATATATTTATAAGCTATTCAACTCAACAAAGTTATAAATTTTTGGTTTGTATAATATCGCTCTTAAACTTAACACCAGACTCACTTCTCCCTAAAATACAGGTTTGTTCCTAGCTTAGGGGGTAGGAAACCATTTTATACTGTGTAACTTGTACAAGCCTCTGTCATGTAACGCATTGTTGTTTATGTAGTTACTTTCTTTTGTGGAAATAAAGATTTATTATTATTATTATTATTATATCACTCATCAAGCTGCTTTTTTTAACGGCAGGCTTAACAACTATACAATAAAAATGTTTTATTTTTGATATTTATGCTTACATGTAATACTTGTGTAATAAAATTTGAGTAAATTTTATTATGTAATCTAATGAAGTATTAAAATATAATATAATAATAATATTAGTAATAATTATTAAAATATTTCTATTTTGCAAAAGATTGCAGAAGCCCGGTTGTCGCACTATAGTCCTGTTGGTGGATATGCAGAGTCGCGTGCAGCTGTTGTCAAAATTCCATAAGATTGTGTGGCCTTATCGCAAGTAAGTTCATTATTCGAATAAATTAAATTTATTTTATATATAACCTCTTAGTCTTCTTTAGTTCTTAGGGATCTTAGTGCCGCTCAGGTGACTCCCAGACGATTGTTGCTCTAATAAAGATCTCGTTCCACTCGACCAGGAACAAGACGCTGGTGTTCGCGTACCTGTGCGTGGAGCGCAACGTGGCGTGGTTCCAGCGCGTGCTGCAGTTGTCGCTGGGCGGCTGCGAGTTGCGCGTCAACGCGCGCAACTGCGTCGGCACTGTGCTCGCGCTCAACCCGCACCGCAAGTACTTCTGCATATATCACGCGAAGCACCCCGAGTCCAGTGCCAAGCCGCATAAGGTCAGTGAGGTGCCAGTCTTTATAAATTGAGTTTTCTTATGTTTTTTTTGTTTTTCACCCCAAATCGAGTACCAAGTCACATGTAGGCGGATGTATAGTTGTTATGATTTTTGTTTACGCTGTATCCCGCATATGACACGATAGACAGCGAGAACCAAGAGCTAAGACAGCGCCACGCACCATCAAAGAGATCGTGTATTGAGTGGCGGTTTACTACTAAGGCAAGAAAATGTAAATAATTCCTTCCCTCGTGAAATTCTCACGTTTAGAGTGAGACAGCCTTGACACTATTAAGATATTATTAAAATTTTAACCAACTAGATCATGTGGTCCCACTTGTGGCTTCCCCCACTTAAACTGATTTTTGTTTTATAGATAAATTATTCAAAATGTTTACATAAATTGTAGCCTATTCGTTTTTCTGATTTATAAACGAATTTACTTACGATAATAATATATGTTAAAAAAAAAATAAAATAAGGAAAAGAAAAAAAAAGATTGTCGGTAGGGGTCTCATCCAACCCCTCTAGTATAAGCTCTAGATATAAGTACAGTTTAAATTGTCCCAAAATTAAGTACGCCACATTAAAAGAACTTTGATAAAATAAAAAAAGGCACGGGCAACTATGCGCCCGTGGATGTAGCTCCTAAAATAAAAAAAGAACGAATTTACTGTAAGTTTCATCACAATCCGTTGAGTAATTTTGCGTTAAAGTGCAACTAATATACATTCTCAAAAACTTTAATATTTTTAACATTAAGTACGATATAATATAATTATTTCCGCTTTCAGCGTATGAGCCGTATGACGGTGTCTCTAGGAGGGCGCGCGGCAGATCCTGAAGCTGGCGCCTTCATAGGCTTCACAACCGACCCCGACTCCTCTGATGAAGACCGCCTCGAGCCCAAGCTGCTGCTTGAAGGTATATTCCTGGCTTACATCCTTTTATATAGATACACCATATAGTGTATATGTATACTTGCTTATATATATGTACGTTAGATGTAAGGTTGTTTACAAGATTCTGATTGTTGTTTTTTTACAGAAAATCTCTTAGACGGCCTCGAAAACTGGCTAGACAGATTGTTC
This sequence comes from Heliconius melpomene melpomene, assembly GCA_000313835.2. Classification (NCBI taxonomy): domain Eukaryota; kingdom Metazoa; phylum Arthropoda; class Insecta; order Lepidoptera; family Nymphalidae; genus Heliconius; species Heliconius melpomene. The sequence continues at coordinate 115,862 of HE671254.1, forward strand.
GAAGGGAGCACCCACAGATACTACGTGAACTACTGGCCCGATATGACGTCGAAATGAACAAATGCTTAAATGTATTATTGGTTTTTTCCTTTATTCAGCCAATGGCTTTTTGTGTTGGCTGTAAGATGGCCGATCTTAGCCTTATTTGAAAGTATTTTTGCAATATTATAAGACATCCCTGAGTATTTTTACAGGGATTATGTATGTGAGCTACCATTTTGGATGCAAATTTACATCCTTATGCAATGAAATAGCGAAGTTTTTTTGTATTTTATGTAAAAATTAAAAAAAAACAGTGAAAATAAGTGCTCTGGAATGTTCTATTTTATGTGTTTGTTTTGACTTATATGTCATTGGCAGTATTTTTTTTAATTATATGGATTATATTTCTATGGATTTTCCTAAAAATAAAATGTTTTCAGTCAGTTTTGTCTACTATGTTATATGTTAACAATATACTGCCTGGATATATTAAGAATTTTCTCGACCACTTAAGTGATAGGTTCTTTTTGCATCTATTGATATAATATTTAATTATTTATATTTATTATTTATAAAATTGCATGTTTTTTTTTATTATTTGTGTATTTGTATATGAAAACTGTACACTTTATGAAAATTATTAATCATTGATATATTAATTTAAATAAAAGCATTTTAAAACAATTAAAGAGACAACAAAAAAGTTTTGCATAATTTCTATTTATAATTAAATATTATACAGTAAATGACAAAACAATATAAATAATGGTGCCTATCGTATTAAATAGTTGAACTGATAGTCTCACGTAGACGCTTAGCATGTAGATAAGGTAGTGTATAATATTTAACATTTTCACTGGATTAGTGGCACAGTAGTTGTAATTTAATCTGTTCTTTATTTTTTTTATCTGACATTTTTCAAAACTGACTGACAGATTATAAATGATGTAACACCTTATTGTCACATAGTTGTAAAATTTTGGGCGGCATAATTTTCCTCGTGGTCGATTTGAAGTTAACTGTAGAAGAACTTCATGGCGGTCAGAACCGTACTGTTTAAATATTAGTATTATTTCAATTTTGTGCCCATATCCAGTATAATTAAAAAAATAATCAAATCTTTATAAGCCAAGTAGGTACAAATACTTCACAAAGTTCACCGCTAGTGTTATTATATCTACAGTATTACATGCACCATAGATGATACGACAATAATAACAACGGTCTGTTATATACATTTGGGACAGACTAAATAATTAATAAAAACGTAAAGTGGTAAATTTTCTGATTTATAAACTTTTAAGTAGAAAAAATCTTTTATAGCTTTGTGGTTTAATCTCAAATGTCTATGGCAAATCGGCATATTATAAAATTACGGATTTAACTTTTACCATAACCATAGATTACCGCTTCACACATATTGCTCTCTAAACGCTATAATTGCGATTTTTATAATATTTTTAATTATTATATTTCTAAATTGAAATTGTATTACTGTTTAAAATTTGGTATTTCATTTTATAACATTACTTTATAATAATGAAAAACTCTCGTATTTAAGAAAAGCATTGAAAGAGGAGGCTTTAATAAAATACCAACATATTATATTCAATTTTAAACTCATAGATGTAATTTGTATTTAATTTATAATAATTTGTAAACTAGCTAAATATATTCAATGTTATAGTTTTTTAAATGGGCCCCAAATTAATATATAGCATCTTTTAAATGTCTGCCACCTTTTTAACAGATTTAAAAAGATTTATTTATGTACATGTTTTTTGTATTGAGAAAGAAAAAATTTTATTTGTTGGGTGTTTTATGTACAGTATGGTTGACGAGTCTTGACCGCCCTGAAGTTGGTTATAGATGGCTGCGCAGATTTAATTATTTTCTTCCCGAGTGAAAGCCTAACTTCAGAGCGGCCGCAGCTAGTTGAACGTACTGTATACAAATATTGTATTATGTATTGAGCAATTTGTTGTTTTACTAGTCACTATGTTACCAAATGTGAAGTTGAACTATTTTTTATAACATAGATAATGTAGGATGCACCCTAGCTGTTTATTTCTTAAACTTTAAATTTTCTTAAACTTTTTTAAAGATAAAAGTCAAATTTATAGTTTTAACTTGCGATTGTTAATTAAATTGCTTATGTCACAAATTGGTAAATATTTTTTTATTTTAATGATATGAAAAGCCGTTGGATATTCTCTAGGAACTCAAAAGAATAAATGATTACATGTTTTGTTTTTTTAGAGGGCAATGAAGTTTATTTTTTTATTTATAATATTGCATTCTATATTGTCTATAGTTTAGTTAAGTGGTTAAAATTGTGAAGGTGTTTTTATGTTGCCATTAAGTAGCAAGATCTTCGTAGTATATTATATCTTATATCAATCTTGGAAACTTCTTCAAAGGTGTCATTAAAAGTATAATAAAATACTAATTAATTTGATCTTGCCATTTAAAAAATATTTTTTCCTATAAATATTAGTTATTCTATTTAAAAAATTATTCTCAAAGTAAGTTCATGTCAATGTTGCCATACATACATTTTAAAATGCATGCTTAATACTGTGAACTTATTACAACAATTTTGTAGATTGTAATAGTACAAGATATGTTACATTTTCTTGATTATGTTAAAAAAGTGTGTATAGGTATAGTAGCCATTTTATGTGATATTAATATTTTATAATCTGTGGAATCTGTGTATTTTAATATTGTTTCAATTAATAGTTAAACAACAATTGTCTATACTAATGTTTTTAAAGAGTTTGTTTAGTTTATCACATTAATCTCAGGAACTACTAGTGTAAAACTATAAATAGAAATTTTACTTTCCTTTTGGAAAGTCCATTTATTACAGAAGGCTATGGGCTATATTAGGTATATTACTTTAGTCCTTTTGACTCTGCAATTTTATTTACCTTGAACACTTAGAATGTGTCATACTCAACTCTACATATTTTTGCCTAAAAGGAAAAGTTATGTTCTATTATAATTGTTTAACTATTAATAAGATGTCGTTGTGGTGCAGGGTGTGACTGGAATGCGATGGTTGTGAGTTCGATCCCCACTCGACGGAATGAATTATTATTTTCATTTTCTTTGCTCTGGCACCAAGGCAAAACAACATTCGAGTTCCGCCAGTCAACACGCAATGCCTCGAAAAGTGGGAAATGGATTGTCTTAACACTAGGTCCCCTCTGCTTATCCGGCTTGCGTGCGGAATACCGCGTGAAACTAATTTTATTTATTTATTTATAATTAAAAGTATACATGATAGCAGATAGAAACAAAATAAATGGTTTTAGTGTCTAAAAATCTTTTCTTTAGGTGTAAAAAGATTTATATTTCAATTGTGATCATCTATTACATAAGGCATGTCAATATTTGGCTACTATGCAAATATTTAAAGAAAATTCTTTTTATCTTGTTGTTTATATGCAACAGTTTATTATGCACTATACATATTTTCTATTAAAACCAATAAAAAGCTGTTAAAAATATTTAAATGTTAGATCATTATTCATTAATTCATATATAAATAAAATAAGTTGTTAATTTAAGCATCAATTCTTTTTATCTACATGTTTATTTACAAAACAATGTTTTTTGTAACATCTCTTTAAATACATATAGATCAAAAATGTTGTTGGCATGTGTTCTTTAATTTTGCTAAATTGCTTGTGGTGAAATTTTTTAAAAAGACAATTATGTATTATTCCTTGATATGATGTTGTTGCTGCATTGCCAGTATTTTTAAATTTGTATTAACAAATAAATCTGAAATTTTTAAAAATAATCTAATATTTTAAATGTTTAATATTATTTTACATTTTAAATTAAGGCCCATAAGTGCTTTTTAAAAATGGTTACAATGTGTTGTTTAGAATCTATTGATTAAAGCAGAATAATTCAAATAAACTTTAAATGTCTATATTATTAATTTAAAATATTTATAGATTATTTATTAATGATTGTTAGTACAATTTACCTTGGGTGTCTGTGTATGGGTTGTTAAAAATTGTCATCTTCATATTAAATTGTTATTTTCTACTTTTAAGATATACTAAATCCAATTTCTTGATCTTTATTCCAGTATAAATTTGTACAATATTAAAATTTGTTCTTTGATTTTCTTGTTTGATTTCATATCTATAGCTAATATTATATAGCTGAAGAGTTTGTTTGGTTGAATGCATTAATGTCAGGAACTATTAGTTCTAATTGAAATCTTTAAATTTGATAGTTCTGTTTCTAAGGTTAGATATAGACTATATTACATTAAATTAATTGGTTCAATGTAATCAACTGTACCCGCAGTCAGAGTGACTTAAGTACTCAGAATATATCATACACAACTAGCCATTACCATTTAACCATGTGGGTAAAGCAGCAGATGAAAGCTTGTATATAAAATACTATATATAAATAATTTACTCTATTTTTAAGACAAAAGGGTTTAATAAAACATACAAAAATTAAATAATAATTAATAATTATTTGTACAATAAAACAAAATTACAGTACTTTCTAACACATAATCTACAATTCTTTAATAGAATGCACTGTGGACTGGTCATGATTGTATATCTTCATGTTCTTATCTGTAAAAATATGGTTGGTTTATAATTTTACATAACTTTATAATAAAATTACTATTTGGTTGTAGAGACCATCTAGTAACATTTGTAATTGATTGTACATGACCGTTGTAGATTCAATGGCCACTCAGGGGGGAATAATATGTGTAAATTAATTGACATTGAGTTCCAGTCTTTTTTTTTCGAATTGGCTATTGGCTTTTACAACAACACCGGTTGGGTAGGAAAGAGGGTACTCTGTCCCTAAAGAAATGCAAGCACTAAGTGGCTGCCTGTGAGGAAGTCGACGAATGTAAGGGTCGCCCCCTGCGGGACTCGAACCTTGGCTTGCAGCCCTCAAGCAGACTGGGCTTCCAGTATGAGTAGACATTGAGTATATAAATAAAGAACACAAAAAAATATAAACAAAAAACACAGAATATATAAAAATAAAGATGTATGCAAAGGCAGTTTTATTGCTTCAAGCAATGTCTAACAAACAATCTTTGGTAAATAATAGACTAGTTGTAAAAAAAAGTGGCATAATGTTTCAGCGTAAGTTTATTTAAAATAAATACATTATACAGGGTGGAATTGACGGCACCACTTTAAATGAAACCACAGTTTTAACTACTCTATAAAGTAAAAATCAACTAATATGTCATAAACTTACACATAATATGGTTAATGTTTTTATATTACACATCATATACTTACACATGTACCTAAATGTCATTAATGTATATTATACATCAAGGATAAACTACTGACCTAAATTAAATAGGTTCTATAATGACATACTGGAAATGATTATAGAGAGCAATGTCTTACTTAACAATAGGCTTCTTTTGCCTACCCTGCTACAAACAAAACAATGTAAAGCTAGAAAAAATATATATTAAACTTACCTGGTATTGCAGTATTTAAATTATTATTATGCAGGGCTCTTTTTCTTAGGATTCAATTCATATTCGCAATTAGCATATGCTAAACCTATGCCAATACCCATGCCAGCAATGATAGGCCACCTCCGCCTGCCCAAAAACAATACAGAAGCTAGTGTTCCAAGTGCTATACCACTACCTGAAATAAATTTATAGCAAAAACATAATTAAGATAATGATGAACTAAAACGAAAGAAATAACGAAATATTTCCACTTCAGTCTTCAAATAATTAAAGGTATTTGTATGTACTAAGACAAAAACAGTGAATGAAATCTACTGATACTAATACTACTTAATGTTGTATTGTATATTGATAATAGCATATGTTTGTCTTAAACATTTAGTAATTTTAAATCCTAGAATATATTTTTTATACTGTTAGCCTTAAAATTATAAAGAGCCTACCTGTTTTAATAATTCCATCGGTTAGACACATGTCTAACTTAGCTGAATATTCGTCTTCGATATCGTCTTTTTTTCCTTTCGCCATTGTTAATAAATGTTAAATATTAATAATAATATATAAATGTCAATAAATAGAATTTATTCACAACGAAAGTGATAATTTACCACTTTTACATAATTCGGCACTGAAAGAAAATTTGACAAGCACATGATATTTGTTATCTGTGTTATGTTAGGAACGTTCAGTATAAATAAAATAAATGTGTATATAGAAAAAAACAGAGAATACAAAAATATCTTTAAAAGTTAATCACTACAAATATTATAAACACGATTTTAACGAAACTAAAATATTTTGAAATGTGGAGAGGAATGTTTCCGTATTCATTCCCACCAACAAGATATTTAATACTATACAATACATTGATAACATCTCCTCGACTTTGACATTGTCATTTATTATCAAACATTAGGATTTAGGATTATTAAAATCGATATTACGAACGCGTTTAAAAATGTAGATATACTTCCTTTATACATCATGTTATTAACTAATATAAATAAGGTCTACAGGCCTGTTATGTTACTAAGATATACAAGTACAATAAATGAAACGAAATCTATTCAAGCTCCAAGTCCAACTAAAATATCCAGTGATATGATCGGTCCACCTGACCCAGTGTCCAACCTACGAAAAATTATTTGTAAGAAGCCTAAAGATGAAACTGGCTTGGAAAGAAAGTATAGAATATTAAGAAATGAGGTACAAGAATGGAATCAAAATTTCTGGACTCAACATAACTCAAGATTTTTAAGGTAGTTTTATGTAATCACATACTGTT